>JAHWFO010007316.1:1872944-1923497 GCA_023313115.1 Rhysida immarginata
TGTCTGTACTGTAGTTTGTCAAGTTTTCTGTAAATGGCATTGCATTTGGTTGAAAATCTTGCGTGTTATAAACAAAAAACTTACGAAAACATTTTGATCTTTTTAAAGAAACCTTTATATCTCCATGAATATACGTACTATTCTCATACAAATGAACGCAGAAAAGTAAAACAAGCCTCTTAAGCATATGCTACAGCTACAATGCATTTCAAGCATTATTTTTTACAGGATGATTCCAAAGATTATTTTTTTGGTTCACTTCTTTGCTGGTCCCCTATTTGCCTTCGGGAGAAAACCTTCGCTGAAATATATGAGGTGTAACATCCTTTTTACACCCCTGAAATTTCAGGATAATTCGTCAAATATTTTTCTAGATATTCGACAAAATGTCTAAAATCGAAAGTGTCCAATTACTTTCTTCCAATCAGTGTATAATACCATTAAGTTTATAACAATTCTCTCTGATGGATTAGAGTTGGTTTTTATTTTTTTGGGGGGAGTCATGCTCCTGAGCCTCTGGATGTGCCACTGATCATTCATTTCTAACCTATACAGAACTATTTGAATTCATTCTGCAATAATTATCCTGAACACTTGTTGTTCCTATATGAAAAAAAAAACAAAAAAAAAAACCAACAATACAGTGAAAATAGTAACTCAAAGTTCTTTTTTGTTTTCATTAGGTTGAATTTAAAAGAGATGCCCCCAAGTTGTTTTGCAGTTCACGTGAGATGGCTAGTGTGGTTTATGGCACTTTTAGGAATAATGTATCAACAACTCTTCCATGAAAGGTTATTCATGTGGACTAAAATGCCTTCATCTTTTATGTTGAAAATTAAACTTGGCTTAATGATTTTAAAACTCAGTTAAATTTATATATTTTTTCAATCTTAGATACAAGTGGCTTGAAACAGTTTTATATTTAATTATGGGAGTTTCTCCAGCATTTGCCATTGTTGAAATGGTAGGTTTTGCATGCAATTAAAATGATTTGGAAATTTGGAAATAAAGTTTTTAAAATTGCAATACATAATGTTTAGCCTTTTTAAAGCCCTCTTAAAAAAATTGGTCTTTATGGTTTGAAGATTAAAGGAAGACTTATTAAGTTATAACTCTTTAATCCCCTTTCCATTTTTTTCCCCCTGCTATCCAGGAAGAAGCTTCAGGATTAAATGAACTTGCACTTGGAGGGTTTCTTTACATAACGGGTGTAATATTTTTCAAATCTGATGGACGCATTCCATGTGCCCATGCAATTTGGCACATGTTTGTAGGAGTTGGTGCACTCTGTCACTACTTGGCTGTGTCAAGGTACTTGATGGGTAAACACAATGAGAAGTATCTTCATCAGAGCTTCAAATTGTAAACTTAAAATGAGTACTTAAGGACTTGTTATTCCATGTTTTTATAAATACATAGACCATGTTCAAAAGAGTTTAAAGAGTAAAATTAATAGTGAAATTTTTGGAAGAAACCAGCTTTTTCATTATTAAAAAGAGTCATTTTATATCTTTTATTTGACTACATCTCTTAATAAGGGAAAATAGTGTTCCATCTCTTTAAAATGATATGTTGATTACATTCCATCTTCTAAATATTCGTTTCATGTTGCCAACAGTTATTGGGGTTTGAAGAGCATTTTAAAATTGATTTTTTTTTAAACATTCAATCTTCCAAATAACAGTAATTTAAAGATATGCACAGAGTTCAAAGTTTACCCTATTTATATTTCTAATAGATGGCAACATTTGTAAGACCTATATTAAAAAAATATAAAAAATAAAATAAAAAAGATTTAATAAGGGAAAGGGAACAGGAGAAAGTGTTTGCATCTTTCCTGGTGACTCTGGTAAACAGTACCTATGAAACAATTTTGGCTGACTACTTATCAAAATTTATTTATCTTGATTTGTATATAGTATATATATATATTTTTTTTTATTTTGAAAATGAAAGAGTATATTAGGGGATATAGTTCATTCATGAAATGGTATTAATGATTTCAATTCTTTTTTATTTTTTCTTGTGCAGAAAAACATTATTACCAAGTGAACTATTAACTCCTCTAGTCACTTTTTATCTTAATACCATAATTAAGTAATTTAAATAAAACTCAAAGTGTATTTCAGAGGAAACCAAATAAATAATGAATTTAGATATTTTCTTGATGAATTGTTGACATGGAAAAATTTCAAATGATGGCATGAGATTTATCTCCCCCAATCCCACCGCAAATACTTGAAAATAGTTTGAAGTGCATTTCATTTAATTCATATCACTGAAATTAATTTTTGCATCAAATATTAAATAAAAGCACTGCCAGAGTTAAACCAAAAGTGGATTTGATGGCTAATTTATTTCAATTAAGTATGTGAAATGATTTTGTAATCGATAGTTACAAACATGGAGGGATTATTAGTTTATATAAATAATAATAATTAATAATAATTCATGTGTATACAATGTGTGAATCTATTATTGTTGTTTTGCTGGATGTTTTAAATTTATGACAAACATGTCTGTTTTAATTGTTGTGCTTCCCAAGTAAGATTTCCTGTCATTGTTTAAAATAGACTTGATGAAAAATTTTTTTAGAAACCATGACCACATAATGTAAATGTGTAGTTATTTTTCTACCATATGTTATTTGTATGGTGTTACAAAGGTTGGGAAGGTGGGTTATTTATAGGATTATAAGAGTACAAAACTATAGATATATTAGCCCTATATCAAGATTACGGGAAAATTGAGGGTAAGGCTTGATTCAAATAAATCAATTGACATTTAAGTGTTAAGCAATTTTGCTCCTCAGCACCTTTGAATGGATTTGTTTGATTGAGCCTGAAACACACCAAAAATTTTTCAACTTAAATGATATTTTTGAAGTTAAAAGAAAAATAAAAAAAATGTGTTGACATTTTGAACTACATTGTTGGGTCAAATTGTTAAAATTAATGCAGCTTTAACACTTAAATTTCTAAGGAAAAAAAAAAAAACAAAAAAAAAACGTGCATAAACATGACCCTACTTTGTATGATATCATTTTTCCTTCCTGTTTACATCTATCGTATATCGTAAGATTTCCACTGTTGGACTTTTTTTATAAAATGTACATTGTGATTATAATTTTGTCATTTTTTTGTATGTGGTATTTATAAAATTTTACTGCTATGCTGTATTTTCATGTAGATATTATTGCAGAGTGATTATTTTTAGAGAGAAAATTTGTATATTATTATATGGAGTTCCCCAATGATGTGAAAAAAAAATCTACCTACCTTTTAAATGTTCTATTTCAATTAAGTGGAAGGATTTTTTCCCCAAAATAAAGAGTATTTTTAATAATTGTGTTTATTTATTTCTGCACATTTTTAACAATTTAACATTTCTGTATAGGAAGGAGGATTAATAAACTATTATCTGGCCATTCACTTGCCAAATCGATTAAGTCCACTTTCCAAGCATGTGATTAGTGCTTAACTTTTCAGACACCATAAACAATACCTCCTAGAAAGAAAGCCAAACAACTGAAACGTCATACATTGTTACATCATCATCAGTCGACCAAATTTAGGGCTTACTATTGGTAGAAATAAGTTTAACAGTGGTCAAAATATGATGATGTAACAATGCATGACGTTTCAATTGTTTGGCTTTCTTTCTAGGAGGTTTTGCCATAAATTCTTAACTTTCATTGTTGTACCATTCATATGCAATTTTAATGAAGACATATTGCTTATTCAATAGAATAATGTACACAAGCAAGAACGGATGAAGCCTACCTTCATCTGTTCTTGATACAAGATTATACAGTTTCTGCTCCTTTTGTATTATGAAGTGAGATTTCAGTTGTTAAAATTACTTAGACACTTTTATATAGGGATAAACTTCAGGGAGTGATTCCTCACAGGAAAAGTAACAAAAAAGTTCACATCAATTTATGTCTGGAAATGCATGGTTTCCCTGGAAATGGCATTGTATGCACGACATCATCCCTCCATAACAATACAGACAGCATGTGTTTTTCTATTGCAGTAACTTTTTAGTGATCATTGTGCAGCAGAGTTATAGTGGCCTGGTATACAAATCAGGAAGAAGCAGAGATGGTCTTCACATACAGAACAGCAATTGGGAATGACCCGAGAGGCCGCATGGATATACCAACCAAAGTATTCTGACAGACGGCGCCATTTGAATCACAAAATATTTGCAACCATCTTACAGCGTTTGTGTGAGAAGGGGTCTTTTGATGGAAGAGACGAACATATGCTTCAAGATATTGAGCAGAACCTTGGTACAAGTGGCTTACCAGCATAGTGTCAGCCAAATGACAGTGTTGGAAATCTTACATAAAAATAGCTACTAACCCAAGGAGACCACTTCAAACATCTTTGTAACATTGACACAATTACTGCCACAGTAATGTCATGTTCCCTATTAATTGCTTTATTACAGACAAACGTCCATTTCTGGATATGTGTTATATGAAATCTTTTGTTCCTTTTTTGGTCAGGAATCTCCTCCTGAAGTTTGTCCCTATTGTTTTAGTTCACTCTGTTTCTGGTAATTTGCATATTATCGGGTAGTTACTTATCGTTAATGCTCTTCAATTGTTTGAAATGAAACTGATGGCTTTGAATTGTAGGCGCTTTCGGGTTACTGTCATGTGAGTTATCCACAAAGCCACCATCAATAAGAAAGCGTTTTTTTTTTTTGTTTTTTTTTTGTATGTGTGTGAGATATTTATTTGTCCTTTGGATCTAGGTAAAGAAATGTCTTCCAAAGAAAAACTTACAAAAATCATTTTGAGATTATGTTTATTCAACTAGTGTAAATTTTTTACAACTTATTTAATTTATATATTTTTAAAGGACAACTCTACGGTCATATGCAACTTTATTTAAATCGAAAGTCTAACCTATTAATAACATCGTGGCATATTAAAAAAAATTTAATTCGAACTCTAAATATGTGAAAAAATGAAAATAATGAGCGGGATTTGGTGGAGGCCGTGACCTAGTTGGAGTCAAACGTAGAATAACAATGTAGACCGAAAAACAATGTAATGTTCATTGTTTCCATCTTAGATTTTAACAATCAGTATATTTCATTTCTTGAAAACGATGAAGGCTGGATTGTTGGTCAGGTGACTTTTTCGCATCAGGGCCTTTCTTCCTATGGTCAGGTAACTTTTTCGCATCAGGGCCTTTCTTCCTATGGACAGGTGACTTTTCCGCGTCTGGGCCTGTCTTTTTCGTTGGCCTCCTTTGACTTCCGGAAAAAAATGGCCAGCAGAAGGGAGTGGCAAAGCGTGGTTTTTCACTTTTCAAAGCAGTTTCTTATATTGAGATTATGGACTAAATTTAAAAATTTCAACGGGAATGTATTATATTTACATCAAAGAATGATATTCTGTAAAAAAAATTGTAATCTATTTTTTGTGTACAGTTGTCCTTTAAGGTTTTAAGAATTCAACATACCTCTTTTTTTTAAGAGAATTCTAATAAAAGTTATTTTTGATAATTAATACAGTTACAGATAAGCAGTTCCCATCTGCTTTTCAGTGGACCAGTGGTCTAGTATCGTTGTGTATATAGAAATACTGGAAGTCCCGAAAACGATATGGAAACTATTGTTTATTGCCGACGCGTTTCAGTTTTACACAGTTTTCAAGGCTAGGCTAAATAGCAACAAGTGATAAATTTACTGACAATCCAATTTATAGCAAACAGGAATGGACAGGAGTCTAGGTTGTCCACCAATCAGGATATCAGGTCACTAAGTTGGTGTTCGGATTTCCCTGACTGGTGGACTTGAAATCACTCATAAGGTTTTGGGAAACTGGATCTATTAGGTGGACCATCTAGAGAACTCGTTTCCAGTTGACATGGTTAGGAATTTCGACTAAGAAGTCGATGATGGTGTCTGTTGAATGACGTCTGGTTGTTTAGCATTTTTTTCTTGGTTTAGTCTTCTGTGTCTTTTTATTTCAATTTCCTCGTGTATGGCAATTCTCTCGGCTCCCTTTCCTTTCCATATCTCCTTGCATTCCTCAATTGTCAGCATTCTGTGTTTCTTCGTGATTAGGTGTTCGGCGTATGCTGATTTCCTATCTTTATTGATCCAAGATCTTCTATGCTCTTTGAATCTGATGATGAATAAACGTTTTGTAGATCCGATATAATAAACACAGTCTGAGCACACTAGTTTGTAAACACTGCATAGCTTGAAAACGACTTCATCGTCCTTCCTCTTCCTCAGATTCAACATAAACCTGTTGTTGTTCCTTGTTCTAAATGCTATGCCCGAGGGCCTTGTTCTTGGAATATATTGGTTATCTTCCTGATCTTGGGAGTTGATGTATGTGAATGTTGCATACAGTTTGTTTTCTTCATCCTCTGTGGACCATTAGGGTTCAACTTTACTATGCTCATCTAATGCTGTGAAGCATGTATTAAAATGGAGACTGGATTCCACATTAGCCTAAATCTATATTAGGAGTGACATTGGAGTGTTATGCAGACTGTATGCTCGTTAGTACTGTACAAGGGCATAATCACATTTGTTACTTGTAAGAAAAGCTTTAATCTAAAACCCCATTTTATTCTACAAATTTGAAAGGAAATAAATGATCATGGGTCTATTTTGCCTTTAGCTACTGAGCTTTATAATTGTAGGTACATAGGGTGATTCAGAACTTGTTACAGAAAAATATGGTAGATAGAGGGAACTAAAAAAAAAAAAAAAAAACCTATTTTTTTATTCAGCAATGTGTGCCCTATATCGCATTGATTTGGCACTACTGATTTTGAGAGCAACAAGACTTGCATCTTAGCGCTCTCAATCACGAAGCCAGCACAGTATGTACTATACAAGGCGATTCAGAACTTATGATAGAGAAGAATATGGTAAGATTCTATTTGAATCTCACTGAGGGCATGGGTGTTTGTGTTTGTCTCTTTACTATAACCAGCTTAGAAGATCAGGCTAAGATCAGAAGGGGATCACAGTAGGCTGATCCCCTGCTAGGTTAAATTTCAAATAGATCCTGTGGTTATTTAACATCCTTCACACCAGCAAGTAAAACTGGTATAGAAAAGTAGTAGTAGTAGATGTTTTCTATGCTTAACTTTTATCTGTGTGATTTGTTTTTGTTTTTTTTTCTGGGTAAAGAAAAGTGGGTAAATTAAATATTTTTAATAAATGAGAAGGGGTTTGAGGATGAGTTGTTTCACACTGTTTCTCCGGATATTAATAATTAAAATATTGAAAACGGCAGGAAAACAAAAAACCACGACCGAAGGTTACTATTCAAGTCCAGGCTTGGAATTTTCTCTACTATTTTCTGTATTTTTTTAAAAATTTTTCTGGCTTCTTCTTTACCCTGTTGGCTTTTGATTTCGAAATTATAAATGAATTGCGTTATTTCGAAGTGTAGAAGATAAGGGAGAATAAAAAATTGTGTTTTTTTAGCCAACCCACAATAGTCTTATCGTACTCGTAGGCAACAAAAGATAAGTTAATAGGAATTGCTGAATTGATTGAGAAATGCCAAAATGAATTGGAAAACAAGAGTGCGAAAATTGCAACATAAAGTTGACGTCGATCTCGGTACTTTTTTTTTTTTTTCGTCTGCATCTGTGTATTCCGAATGACTTCCGGCAATTAAATGTTTTACTTTAAATCTATAACAATTAAGAAAGCCGATTAAATAGATGGATGAACGGGTGATATAACACTTGAGGTGGCCTTCGAGCTTGCTTGCCTTACGAAGGAAACGGACCAAGACAATCTGAAGATCCGCGCTAAAGGAAAGAAATGTTCCGTGTTTTCTGAGCTGGAAAAAAACCTTCACAATTCTCGATTTTCCAAACTCAATCGCTGAGAATAAAGTTTTGGAAAAACAATCCATGTACACGTCTACTGTCTTATTAATGAACTTAATGATATCAAAAAACCCCACCCCCGGCCCCTTCATCCATTCTTGATGATAGTTTGGTTTGTTTGGTATTAACGTCCTTTTGCCTCGCAAGGGTTCTTTAACGTGCAGCTGGCAAACGACTACACGGGACCGACGGCTTTACTTCCCTTCCGAAGGAAGTGCGTGATCTCGGGTTTTTTCCCCTGAAAAAATCCTCGTCGACCTCGGCCGGGGTCGAACCCGCGTCCTCGGGCATCACAGGCGATCACGCAACCACTGTTCTTGATGATATCCTATTCCCTTGGCTTCAGCATACATCATAATGATGGATGTTGTAAACAAAAGTAAATAATTGATCAATAAAATTCTTATCCTAAAATCATGTTTATCCGAAATAGATTAAATTGAAATAAATGCTCTACGGGACTTTCTAAATTTTGCTGACTATTCTTCCCTAGCTTCACTGCCCAGCTTTCGGAAGCATTTTCTGGAAAAGGAGAAACGAAATTTGCCATAGGCGGAAAGGCCGCATCAAGGCTTTTATTTCAGCGCTAATATTTTTAAAAATTTTAAGAGATTTTTTTTTTCTTTAGTAATTCACCATTTCAAAAAAATCAACATTAGAATAGTACAGTAATAGAAAAACAGTTTCTTTATTTAAAGATTTCTATTTTAATCACAACCGTTTGAGCTGACAGAGGGATCACGTCTTGCCTAAACGCGACTCGAGAAGACTTTTTACCTTTAGTTTTAATATGGGATAGGATGACTACTATGAATGATGGTGACGATTTGCAATTCAAGATACGCTACATTTCTTTCAAATATACTAGAGCCAGGCATTTCTTTCATCCATCCCTGCTAGAGCAGTACAATCGCTCATTTCGAATCGATGCCCTCCCAGTTAGCTCTGCTCTGTTCGCTTCGCTATTTCATTTAATATTACTGCAGGTTTTACAATTAATGCTAAAAAAAAAAATTTGATTAAAAAATGGAATTAATCTGCTACACGTAATTAACACTTAAATGTATGAGAGACACTCAAATTAAAAACATTAAAGCGATTTATGTTAAAAATTAGTATATGTGTTATAATTTATCAAAGTTATAAATGACCTATCGGTTGTGTCAATTTAAGATATTTAGATAGCCCATGCTGAACCATTATCTCCTACTTTGCATTTGGGACCACATTATCCGGGACCCTATTTTCCGGGACCATATTATCCGCATCCCAAAGCATACATATCAGACCAAAAACAGATGAAGGTGGGGGGGGGGGTCTTGATCAGACTGCTTTGAAGTTTTTTTAACATTCTATCCAATATACAGGGTAAGTCAAAAGTCGTTGGACACCTTCCAATTTTGGATACGAGTCGGACCTTTTTCCATAATGGGTTGGTCGTCGACTCCCCCCCCTTCCCTGGCTACGGGCCTGCAAATTCCAATGCACGGAACTTGAGGGTACTCTATCTGATGGAGCACCTTTCATCATCTCAAATATGCAAATTAGGACACATCCAAATTCGGTCTCGAAAACCCTAAGAGATACACAAAAAAAGAGATTCCAATTGCACATTTGTTCAACAGCAAATTCCAAACAAAACAAAAAAAAAAGTTCACCAAAATCCGATGAGCGGATCACACACAAATCCTGATTGCAACCTCTGCAAATTATTTCATACACCATCCTCATCCTGTTCTGGAAAGTTCCACAATTTACCATAAAGTCACCAGTTTCCTGTACAATTGGTAGAAAAAGGCATGTTGAAGCTTAAAAAAATCAGACCAAAGCAAGATGGCACAGTACACAAACCAGGAAATGATCAATATGGCCCTCTGCTTTGGTGAGGCGAGGCAAAATTATCATGCAACAACCAGGCATCATTGAAATGTGGTTGATTGATGGAATTTTGCTATTCGTGGAATTCGTGCGGAATTATGCTATGGTGCAATTGGGCATCACATTTTTTTGATGATTGATGGAAAGACTTATTTACTTAAGGCTCTTGTACTGTTTGTTGTTTAATTTTCCACTTTGTCAACTATTTCTGTTGCTCCCCCCCCCCTCCGCCAGAAGAATAGGGGCAGTCCCCTCAGGCTCCCACCCCCGGAATAAAATTCTGGATATGGCCCTGTGTCACGTACCTAGTGAACTTGAATAAAACTTCATTTTGAATATAACGAAATTTGGTGATGTCATTGCAAGCTGGCCACCACATTGACCAATGGAAAAAAAATCAATTTCGGAAAATTACCTAGAGGAGGCGAAAAAATTATTTCACTGATTTCTTTTACATAGTCCACTTGATAAACCCCCCGGTAAGAGAAGGTTGTTGCTCTACGGGGTCGATATGGAGCATTTCCTTGCAAAAGTGTTTCCTAATTTATTTTTCACACGCCGCTAGAGAAATGTTCACGGTCCCTGCTGTCCACCCTGGGCTCATCGGCGGCTGTTGTGCCGTCTTCATCGAGCAGGAAGCAGCGCACACACACAAATAATCATTCCCTTCGTTTTTACTTTGCTTCTTTTTTTTCAATTTATTTTTTTATATACATAAACTCCTAACCATAAGCTTTTTCATCGGTTTAATGATTTTTTTATTTTTTATTTTTTTATTTTTTATTATTTCTGCGAAACGAGTCGTCACGCCGTTTTGCATTCCACATTGAGGGTTGAAGATTCTAATTCTGTTGATGTGTATTGCACATCTCATTGCATTGCATAAAAGTCGCCTTCTCTTCACCCCCTCCCCACACCAAAGAGGAACAAGAAGAAACAGTGTTGAGATAAAGGCTGAAGTTTAAAATATATTCATGTTTATTTCTCGCAAATCTTGGAGTTCTCCGAAAGAAGGAGATTTTTTTCACGTGTAATTTTCTTTCACGTCGATTCCGAGAACTTTTTCCCTCTTTTTTTTAATTTCTGTGGACAAATTAGGACGCTATGTTAATGCTCTTTACCACCCTACTGAAAGACGAAATCCTAAGGGGCTTGGCGTAGAAGGTCATTTCTCGATGGTAGTAGGCCTACAGTAATGAATCGAAAGGTGTTTTGTCAAACATACAGATAGTGAGTGAGCGAGCGAGTGGATTACCGGTATGCGGATCAAAGTCGCTTCCCCTCCCACTTTTCTTCGTCTCGGCTCCTTCACGAACGAACGCGTCGTTTACGATTTGAATAAACACGTCTAACAAGGCATTCCTTTGGCGAGCATATCGCACGGTGCCATCGGGAGGAGGAGGAGGAGGAATGTAAAAAGTGACTTCTTGTCTGTGTTGCGCCCAACCTTTGGATAAACGACCCCGATACTATCTGGTCAGAGGCCGTTTGCTATCTGTGATCTATGCAAAAATAAAAGTCATTGTGCCCCCTACAAGGGACGATTGTCTAAGCTTCGGAGACTTTTCTATGTATAGCTTCTTCTTTCACTTCACCATACTCATTTCGTACACAGAGCTGAAGTCTTGACTGTTTTTTTGGATTTCGTTTATAAATTCAAAGATCGTCATTGCGTTTAGGTGAAGAAGCGACTTTGCTTTATTTTCCCGATTTTTAATTTCAAATTCTACTTCTCCGTGGGGGTAAAGAGGTAAATGCCCGCGTTTGCCTCTCACTGATAGCATCAATCACAATTAGCATTTTGAGGCATTTTTCATTCACAGTTTACGCTCATTTAATTCGACTACCATCTTTGGTTTTATTAAGATAAAAAAACAATCAATGAATCAAAGTACGATTATATATTTGCGAAACAGAATAAATAAATAAATAAATAAATAAATAAATAAAGAGAAGGAATAAAAATTAGACCATAGAAAATTCATCAACATAAGAAAAGAGAACATTGTATTTCGATGTGCTCATAGGTTAGGTTAGATTGAGGAAATTTAACATCACTAAATTTGTGGGAGTGATTTCTAAAGTGTTATTTATCCAAATTACTCTTTGAAAACGATCAAAGCCGTCGAGAGAATTATCGTTATCTGCGACGTCTCCTTTTCCAAATTGACTTCGAAAAACGAATCCTATTGTATTATTTTTCCTTCAAAAAGGGCAAAATCGGACTATATATTAAACGTTTGGAAAAAAGTTCCAGAGTCAGGCTTGGACGAAGTTTTTTGGGCTCAAATGTTCTTAGATCTTTGTGTAGCAAATTTGAAATACATAGGACATTTCATTCTGCCCAACGAAGAAAAACAAAATTCTGGTCGTACCTATACTCTGTCCAAAGAAAGTTGTATTATCTTCAGAGTATTATCTTACCACAACAATCCCTAGCTTCGGACGGATTGTTGTAACTTTCTTTGTTGGCCTCGGACGGACCGACGGCAACACCTCCTAGAAAGAAAGCCATTGAAACTTCATATAATGTTACATGATCCTAAGAAGTCATAATTTAGGGCTTATTATTGGTAGAAATACGATTAACAATAGCCGCTTGATGATGTTGTAATAACAAAGTATATACCTTTTTGTCCGCAGGCCTTCTCTCTAGGAGGTGTTGGCTTTATTCTTCAACATTTAATTTTAACCCCTTCGCTCACCCTGTGCTATTTTTAGGACATAGCTTTAAAAGTAAACTATATAGGGACAAACGAGACATGTAACAACCTCTATCTTACGTTGTCTTGATCTCTGAAACCTTTCGCAGAATAAACTGTTTTAATCCATTTGCGCCCGTGTCCAATTTATAGGCCATAAAAAATTTTGTGTCCAAATATTGGACACTCAGTGTGAAAAAAAAATATATGTTATTAATACAATAAAATTTAAGTTATAACCAGCGAAAAAAAATTGTTTGGCATCTTTAAAAAATTCGTGAGTGAAGGGACTACTTGTTGAATACTGTTTAATTTTTATTGCAACTATATCGAACAATGAAATTGAAAATTAATTGAAAATTCCCAGTCTTTCTTACGTTGGACAGACTAAAGGCATAATGGGTTCTCTGGGATTTATAATAACATTGTGCAGAAGAGAAACGAAAACGAAATCTCTTATTAGAAAATAAATTTCCTTCTTTGCTCGAAATAAACAAATAAATAAAAAAACAACAAAAAATCAAATCCAAACTTATTTACAAACATGAAATATTTGTAAAACGCAGGGTGATCCTTCGGAAGCAATTTGTCCCTTGTCGTGAGAGGAAGCTTCTCGGCACCATTTTTGTCTGGGAACGCGTCCGTCCTCCTCTTTCCAGCTCTTTTTAAGTTAATAGGACGAAAAGAATCCTTTCAGCATATTAGTCCGAAAGGAATTATGCTATCTTGATGGGAAAAGAATGGTTTTCAGTATGAAGGTGGTTTGAAGAAGAAAAGTGCGCTCAACTTTCTCTCGCTGGACACATCGCAGAAGAATTCGGATTTTCAAATAAAAAATACGAGCGAGGGTGTGGAGACAAAAGTCCGAATCGACTCGCTGAATGCCAGGAAGAAAACAATCCGGAAGTTTTTCTTTTTTTATTTTTATTTATTTATGTTTTATTATTATTATTTTTTTTTTGCGGCAGAAGCAGAACCAGAGCGTGCAACGAATCGAAGGATCACGGCTCGCCTTCCTACTTCACCGCTGCTCAACTCTAATCGCACTTAATTGTCAGCTAGCACACCGTTTCCACGCTTACAATCTATTTGTCGGCCAATTAAAAGTTAGAAAGAAAAAAAGTACTCCTGTAATTTAAAAAAAAAAAAAAAAAAAAATTCAAGTTGTTGCGGCTTTTAAAACAAAATATTTTCGCTGTACTTTTAGTTTGTTTTTTTTAATGGCTAGATTGTATTTCTTTCTCTGTTTGCGTATTTTTGTAATGCGAAGAGTTATTTTCCTAGAATAAACTTCGCTTTAACAACAAGGAAAATGTAAACCAAAAAAGAGTATGTTGATGGGGGGGGGGCCCGCACAACAATTACAATTATACTAATAATTCAAAACAAGGGTTAGTAAAATAACCAAGTTGAAAGGTATATTTTGAATAGATGTGAGGAGAGATTCATTTGAAACTTGGATGAGAATAAACTGAGGAAAAACAGAAAAAGGAAAACTTTTCCGCATAAAGTTTAATGCGGTATTTGCACGAATGTACATTTTGATGACGAAGTCATCTTCTTCAGCGTGATACTGGGGATAAATTATATAATTACAAGATTATTTTCGGTTTATATGTTTATAGATCTGAGTTCAAATCCAGGCACGAATGATATATTATATTTTTTTCGTTTTTATAACTTTTTAAGTTCTTATCATCACCTGATTTCATGTTACGTGATATTTTTCTGCATTTTGAGTCTCTATTTACGTTTTATTCCCCTAAAAGTTTCCCTCTAAACTTACATATTCAAGTTTCAACAAGGCATTAACTCAACAATGATCTGAATCAACAATATCGCTTTGATTATTTAATTTGTATGGATGACAATACTAAAAACAATATTAGCAGTATTGTTAAAAACAAATAAAAATGCTTGTTTGGTAGATTAAATAAAGAGATCATGAATCACGGTATTGAATTTTCAATTATTTTCAATATTTGAATACACTACCTACTGGAGTACTAATTTCGTAGGGGATGGATGGTGGGTCAATTCAAATAAACAGGCAATTTACAAAAAAAAAAAAAAAAAAAAAAAAAAACGGGAACGAACTATATAATTTATAATTAGTATTTGGGTTTGAGGGGTGGATCTGCCCTCTAAGAAAATATATAAAAGAAACTAACTTATATTTTGAACAGGAAATTGAAAAAGAGGTAAGGCCGTATGAGAGGGGAAAAATAATTAAGCTACCCTCCAGGACAAAAGTTTGGAAATTTTTAATTATTGCAACTATTTGTATTTAAAATATTAAAATATAGGAAACTGGCTAAATAAAGGGAAAAAAGTAATTAGAAAATCGATTTTGTCATTCATTTTTACATCTAAAATAATGTTTATTAACAAGTTAATAGTAAACAATTTAAAAGAGTAAATAACAACAGAGACAAAAGTTTCGAAATTCAATTAAGTAGGGACAAAAGTTTGGAAATTTGAAATTATATATAATTGAAAAAAAATTATACAAATTTACAAATTAGTGTTTTGTCCAGCCTCCCCTGGCATTGACAACTGCCTTTATTCCCCTTGGCATAGATTCAATTAGGTTTTGGCATTCTTCTTATGTAATTTTGGACAATAGTTTGAAGCTCATTGATGTTATTGTTTCAAATTTGAAATTTTCTTCTTCATGATGTCCCATATCTCCTCAATCGGATTTATGTCCGAGCTATTCTCAGGCCACTTTAGCACCTGAACTTATTGGTTTTTTAGCCAGGGCAAGGGGCCCCATCTTGTTGATAAATAAAATCACCATTGCCATAAAAAATTTAGTAGGAATCAGATGATCTGCCATTATTTGGGTGTAAGTAAGCAGTGTTGATACTGCCCTTGATGAAGCAAAGACTTCCAAGTCTATGAAAGCAAAAATTACCATACACTCTAGTACTTGGAGGAAATTTGATTCTTTGAGCAATGCAGGCTGGGTGATACTCTTGGAGTTTCTTCCGAATGACTCTTTCTTGGCCATCATTAAATAATGAAAATTTCCATTCGTCACTAAAATTGACATTTTTCCATTCATCAATTGTCCAAAAGTGATGGTCTTTAGCCCATTGATAGCGTTTTGCCTTCATTGCGTTTGCCAACAGTGGCTTCTTTACTGCAACGTAAGATGTATAGCTCATTGATCTTAATCTTCTTGCTGCTGTTTTACATCTTCTTTTGTTCAGTCACTTGTTTAATCGTTGTTGTTTTTTATTTATTCGCACCAAAGCCCTGAGATGCTTCTCTTCCTTTGCAGTTGTAATGCGTTTTCTTCCAGAGCGAGGCAAAACATTGGTCGTTCTAAGTTCTTTGTATTTTTTAATGACTTTTGTTGACTGCACTTGGTGTTAAATGCAAACATATAGCCATTTTCACTTGCTTTTCATTACCTTTCTACTAACCTCGCTCAGTCCGTACGCGGCTATAAACAAAACGTCGACATCAAGGCATACTTTTTTAAATGTTTCATTCTAACAAATATAGTAGCCACCTGGAATTATTAACCGACGTCAAAATAAAAAGAAGGTTATCAATTCGACTCGTATGTATGTAATATTGTTGGAATTGCACAATATTCGTATGCGTTACACTATGCGGGCTTCTAACTAGGTGTGCCATGCCTTAAGCGTGTGTATGTATGTATGTTTGTCCAAGTATTTCTCAGAAACTAGAAATCGAATTGCAATAATTCTTTTTTTATTGGCATAAGTATCTTTCAACTTAGGGAACAGTCCAAGTTTCATCAAATCGGATCCGTAGTTTTCAAGATATGGACTGTTAAGTGTGTACCAATCACTGGAAAAACACATCGTCGGTTTGCTTTTTATTTTTTATTCTTTAAATGTATTCTGCTTGTATAAAACTATTTTCTTTGCATAAACACTGTAAATTAGAATTAAAAAGTTAATAATCAAATATCGGATAATTTGTGGGTTTGGTGGCATGTTGTTATTTTTATCTCCTAAACCTTTCATAATAATGCTAATAGACGCAACAGTGATCTAATCCCTTTTTTAGAATAGCAACTTACTAATTTTAAACAATTTAAATATTTTTAATTTCAAATTTCCAAACTTTTTTTATTTGTTTAATTAATTTATTACTAAATTGCTTGTTAATAAACATTATTTTAGACGTAAAAATGAATGACAAAGTCGATTTTCTAATTATTTTTTTTCCCTTTATTTAGCCAGTTTCCAATTATTTTAAATACAAATAGTTGCAATAATTAAAAACTTCCAAACTTTTGTCCTGGAGGGGATATTTGAGGGGATGTAGTAGTAAGTTGAAGGATAAATAATAATAATGTCAACATTTCCGAAATGTATGTCCGTTGGGATAAATAATAACCACAAGAACAGATGAAGGGGAGGGAGGGAGGGAGGTAATACCTTCATCTCTTCTTGATAATAATGAATGGGAGATAATTTTCCTCTTTCCTTTGAGTAGAACCTTTTTATTTCCTCGAGTCTGCCTTTTTCTTTTTTTCTCTTTTTTATTTTTACAGTTTTTCACCGAATTTCTAATGAAAACGCGATCAATTTCGGACAGCGGGAAACGTTTCGTCAGCCTTTTCTGGCCATTCCTGGGGGGCAAGAAAAGTTTCGTCCAGAACTGGGACAAATCCAACAGGGATTCGAAACGATTTAATGACGCATGATGTTACCTGTTGTTCACCTGGAGGCAAAAAAGAAAACAAAAAAAAAAAAAAAAAGAGAAGAGAAAGAGAGAGAGAGAGAGAGAGCGGGGCGAACGAATACCTTTTGGCTCCAATCAGCCCGAGCGTACTCCTCTCTCTCGCTCTCTAATTACGAAGCAGGGGCGAGAATTGCTGAACTCTCAAACGCTCAAAAGTGGATTGAAAAGAGTTTTGTTCACTTTGTTTCGAGTAGGAGCGGGAATGTCTTTTACCAGTGTCGTAGTATTTTGTGCCTGGATATGGAAATAGTTGGCTGGACGGACGTTGTCGTTTTGAGAAGGAAGCGACGTGTAGAGTGAGTGAGTGAGTGAGTGAGAACTTCTTTTCATTGCGAACGCTTCCCCCCCTCCACCACCACTACCGCTGACCTTTCGCCAAGGCAGCAGCAGCAAGTAAACAAATTGGGAAAAACTTTTTAATCATCGCCGCTGCTCACCTTCTTCTTGGATGTTTCTTCTTTATTTATTCATTTTTCTATTATCAAAAGAGACGAGCCCTTTGAATCGGGAGTGGTTTTTTTTTTTTAAAGGAGTTTTAGGTTTTATGTCTTTCTGAGCAAATGGTTTTTTCGGTGCATGAAGGTGGGCGCTTCGATGCGTTTGTTGTCGGCGGTCACCTCACCCAGAACGGACGATAGAAGCGAAACGGCCGCCACACTCTCCACTCGAAGTAGCGCTTCCTTTGCCACAGACGCACAGACGCACACGGGAGCGCACGCACACACGCACGCAGGCAGGCAGTGCGCGCCGACCCGAGAGAGAGAGCCAGCACCAACGTTTCGAGGGGGAAACTCCGCCATGTCAGCGACGGTTTCCGTAGTGTCAGCCGCCGTTGCAGCGCTTCTCGCCTTTCCTCCTCGTCGTCGTCTCATTCTCTTGACACGCGATCGTCGACGGTCGCTTTTGCTCAGTGCCTCGTCATGAATACGTCCTAACTCTAAGCAGAACCACAGCAGCAGCAAATGAAAATGTCATCTTCCAAGTCCGAATGCCGGAAGTTTTCTCCAAACATTTTCAACAGAAGCAAATGTCAGCACTGCTTCGCTTCCAAGGATTCCCATTCAGCCGAAGCGCTCGACAGCAACAGAGTAAGTTTGACGACTCACCATTTACGTAGATTATTAAAAGTTTTATTGGAATTTAATTTTCCTTTCGGTTACCTACGCCGTCAGGACGAGTTTACAATTGCTTTCCGTTTCGTTCATAACTTCCCTCTCATAATTTTGTTATTGTTGTTGTTTATTTGTTTGTTTGGGGAGGGGGCGATCGTAGCCATCGTGGGATTCCGATCGGAAGCCGAGTCATCCGTATATTTAATGATGGCAGGTGCGGGACCCCGATTGGGTCCACTGAGTGCACTCTGCTGTTGCTGCTCTTGTTGTTCCACGCGTTTGCGTCCAGCGCACAAGTTTACATTAAAGGGACAACACCGTAGCAGCGTATGGGATAAGAAAACGCGAGAGTTATTGAACACCCTATGCTTAGAGTGTATCACTGTAAGGGAGTCTATTTTTAACAGACCGCGAGGGTGTATTTAATATTTACCGAAATGATTTATTCATAAACCGTGTGAATATAGAATTTTCTGCACTGAAATTCATTCACAACCAGTCCAGTCTTGTCATGAGTATTTCGTCACGTTCGTATCACTCGCAGATAAAATCCCCGCAGCGCTTACCTGAGTTTTTGCGTGTGACAGGTGTGACTGGGTATTGAGCAGCGCAATGCGCCTAGCGAGAATCAAAGGGTGCGGGGCCGGCTGGGCGTGAGCCATACATAGCCAGGGAAGAGGGAGAAAACTCCTATAACCCTGTTGCACGCTATGAGCAGACTGTGCATTGTTTCATATCACATATCTGCCAACTTTTTTTTATAGCTTGTTAAGAAAAGCTGATATTAATAAACTTTAGATGTAAAATATTATTGTATAAAACGTTGAGCTGTACATTGTTATAAAATAATTGAATCCTTGATTAATTTTTAAATTTAAGCCTTATTTATTTATTATACTGAACACACTTTCTCTTCAGATACATTTTCACTTGATGGTGATTAAGTGCATTTTTATACTGTCATAGGTAATCTTAGAGAATTGTAAAAAATGCGGACAACATAGTCTAAAATGCAGACAGTTGGCAAGATGATATTATCATGACCACAAGGAAATGGAGCATTAATAAAGAAACCCATTCATTTCATACTTCACTGTTACTTTTCCTTGGGTTCCGTTGATCAGTTCTCTCTCTCTCAGAATAATTTATTTTAATATTTTTGTAAACACATTCAACTTAAATGCACAGAAGAAGAAGAAGAAGAAGAAGGAAAAAAAACAACAGAAAGTGACATTGAAGGTTAAAAGAATGATTGCTGCTCTCCTCCTCCTCCTCCTCCTCCTCCTCCTCCTGTCCTTTTAGTTTTTGACTGCAATTTTCATGTTTCCAACATGAAAGTTTGGCAGAGGATAGTGAAATGGACCATTGGAAAGAACAGTTCCCCTAACTCTTTCCTACTTAACTTTCCTTGTCATTTGGCTGAAATGGCAAATTTGCCTGATAAGTTGACAAGGTCCATTATGTATATTAAAGGAACTGGTAGGGAAGGCACACCGTTTGAAAAGCTAATAAGATGTTACAAGTTAGCTTTGGTTGAAGGTCACAGCGTGTTTTTCCAAATACCTTGCCTTCATTAAACCGAGAGGAGGGGAGCGAGCAAGCTCTATTGAAAACTTATAGAACGCAAATAGTCGTGCTGTCTGTTGTTGTTATTATTAAAATTGTGAGAAATTTTATTGAAATAGAATTTCTATGGCAAAATAATCCTAAACATCAAACGCAGACTTCACTATTTAATAGAATAACAAAGACCTTCCTTTAAAATCCCCGACTTCGTCCTTTACGCGTCGTTTTGAACATTGTCGCTTTGCGTAATTGTTAAAGTAACTGTCGAGCGACACCCAGGCGCATAATGAGTTTGTGACTCGCACGGCATTAATACAGGAAATTAGGCATAACATCCTCGAAAACTGGTTAGGAATCGTGATTAAGCATCAGGTGGTAACGAGAATTCGTTGAAGGGTGTGTTCAAACTCCGTCCAGGTCAGATGGAGTGGGTACAGTAATGTAACCCACTTCTCTTCTGAAGGAACAAGATGGAAAGCTGAAGGAGAGTAAAAGGGTTTTCATGCCGTACAGAATAAAGCCTCCTGTTTTTTTGTTTACTATTATTTTTTAAAATTCGATGATTACGCCTATTATTCCTGAAGGCCACGTTGGATTTCTTTGGAAAGAACAATCGAAACGACTTATAAAGTTTAAAAAATAATGACGATGTTATTCAAACATTGATGGATTAAAACATCCGATGTTCCTGTAGACGTTAAGTTAAATAAGTTTTATAAAAATTATTAAAATAACACAAGACCAAAACGTTTATTTCATGAAATTAGAAACGAAGAGAACAAAATAATGTGTTGAGTTGAAATGAGGATTGAACAGTCACTGTAAACAGATCCCAACTATAAAATTTATTACAATGAAAGTAAGAATTAATGAAAGCAACTCTTCAGTTTAAAACTAGTTAAGCTCTTCAATATCAAAATAGTTATCATTAAAAAATATAATATCAGTTATTTATTTTTAATTATTTATTTTTGACACTAAACCTTTTTTAATGCCTGTAAAAAATTTTTTTTTTAAATATGATTGACGAGCCTCTCTCAATAATTATAGTTTTATTTCAATATTTGTAATTTGAGATCTATTTTTAGTGATTGTTTAATTAGAATTTAAATAAAATGGTTTAAAAAACAAATAAGAACAATCAACCTCTTGTCTACAACAAAACAAGAACTCAGAGGAAAATACACCTCCTGAGAGGGTACCACAACCAAGTAGCCCCCCTTTCAGAAAGGAATTTTTTTTAAAAACTTTTTTCCCCCCTAAATAAAAGATTTGGAAAAGATTAAATAAAATTGGCTTTGAAAGTGGTAGCTGTGATCATCCAAATAGTTCCAGAATGCAATATCATTGACATAACATTAAGAAAAAGTTTTCTTCATTCTAACATCATTATTAATTTAATGCATCTATGATGGGAAGTTAAATAGGGAGTCAGATGTTCCTATGAAAAACCTATTCTTAAAAAAATTCCCTTACACGACCACGAAGAAGAGAATGAAAAATTCTAAAGGCATTCTGCAAAGACAATGATGAAGTATCAAAACAGCTTCTCTCTCTCTCGCTCTCTCCTTAACCTTCTATTTTTGTAGATTTCGCACTGGAAAAAAGTTTTACTAAGACGATAAAAACGAACAGTTAAAGCTATTTTTTTTCTTCCTCCTCGCTTCTGTTTGTTTTTTTCTCCCCCCCCCCCCCTTAAGTCAAACGCGTTTGCTGATTTAAAACATGTTTTTCAGCAGCTATTAAGTGTTATGCATTTGGAATTATCAGAAATTTCTTACATTTATTTTTAGAGAATTAAAAAAAAAGCTATGGAGTGCTAATTCAGTTGTTTTAATCACAATTTAGAAAAGATTTCAGTGAGAAGTGATTTTTTTTTTTTAATAGTCTAAAGATAGTATATAAACAATTCTTTTTAAACAAGATTATTGTAATGTTGATAAGTGTTCATTAGAATAATTTTTTTCCTTTTTATTTTTCATTTGATAATAGATTGAAATTTCCATAACCTAAAACTAATGAGACCCATTTGTTCTCATAGGATTGGCCAAGATTAAACTTCTAAATTATTTAAAATTAAAATGAAGAATATGCTGTTTCTTCTATCACTAACAGTAACAATTCTCTTAGAAATTGTTTAGGAATTTTTATATTTACTCATTGAACAAATTTGGCATTCCGGATCATTGATAGCAACCTCAACAGTAACTGCATAAGAAAAAAGAATAATTCTTGTTTTTTTCACAGGAAAAAGTAGAAACGTCTACCCAATAACAAAACACAAAAACAGCATAAAACAGATTAGGGATCAATATTTTATTTTTTTTTTTTTAAGGTCATCATAGACTGTATATATGTTCCTAACACAACACTAGCAATTTCAAAATATATATTCTTTTCTAAAACAATAAACATGTAACAGGAATATTTTCTACTTCATCAGTTCCTGAATATATAGGCTTACTAATAATCCTGCAGCCTTGCCGTGTAGTTACATTTTCTATAATTTCTTAAAAGCAAAATTTTATTTTAATTGAACCCTATAATTATTATAAAGATTTGTTCTTCTTAATTATAAATGTAATGAAGATAATAATTAATAAACCTAAGGTAATTAATAAAATTCTTCTATCACTGGTTGTTACTTGAAGCACAAACATCATCTTTAAGTATTTTGATGCAATTGACTGATGATTAAATTATTGATGAAAATAGGAAAAAAAATTCCACAGACTGGACCGAACCAGGAACCTTTGGCTAATCGTGCTGATGCCCTAACCAATTGAGCCACTGTGGACATGGAAGCATTGCACTATATTGGACTATCTTTCCTAATTGCATGATATTTGTTAAAGAATATAACTGATGAATGGTCTGTTTGAGGGTTCAATACAGTTATTTTCTTTAATGGATATTGTGTCATTAGGAGAGATAGTCCCAACTTGCAAACTAGATAACTGGTTTAATCTATCCAAAGGGCATGTAGATGGCTTCCATGCCCATAGTAGCTCAACTGATTAGGGCATCGGTGCAATTAGCTGAAGGTTCCTGGTTTGAGTCCAAGCTGTGAAATTTTCTTTTCTATTTTCATCAATAATTTAAACATCTGATATGACAGTTATGGCATATACAGTCAAACCCTGATAACTCAAATCATCAGTAGACCATATAAAAATTTTGACTTATCACGGTTTGGAGTTAATCAGTAAGCCGAAAACGAGTCTACATGACCACTACAAAGATTACATAATACTCAGAATATTTCTATGAATTTGATTAGTTTTAATGAGATCCATATACAAATACAATAGACTCAGTAAAATACGGTCCGTTCCAACACAAAATCAATTCCAATGCTGTTTTGGCATGGCTTCTGAATTCTCCTTCCCGTTTGTAAAAACTTTCGAAAGGCATCTCTTGGCGATTTTTGCCCATTTATTTTTCATCTGACGACATCTATGATATATGTATAAATGTTTTATATTTGAAACTTTACAGAGAATTCACTTTTTTCTTGAATTTCCGTTACTTTTGATGAAGCAATGAGACAGTAAAGTTTCAAAATCAAAACTGCGACGGCCAATCAGAAGTGTATTGCGATCATTTTCTAAAAACTCGTTTGCGATCATTCATGCAATGAACTTTATGGTCAGCATGAATACTTCCTCTAAAAATGAACGCGCAATCGTCATCAAGTACTACGTCTAGATATTCTCCCATTGAACGATCGCAATCAACAAGTTCGATTCGCAATTTTGTGTTCACGCTAAGTTTTGATTTTCACAGTGGCTGCCAGCGACTGCGAAAGATGCCTGCATCGTTTTCTTTGTCATGTGGACGTAAAAATTAAAGTTGAAAAATGAAATAAAGTTTCGACAGGCAAAACTTGTTTTCTTTTAAGATAGGTTTTGCTTAAATTTAGGTATACCTATTCACTAAAACCAAAATTTCTTTGAGTTATCCAGGATTTATTAAAAAGTTTGTTTGAGTTAATGAGTGAATTTTCTATTGAATTAAATGCTCTGGGGGATGGGACTTAGAATATTGTTTGAGTTAACTGGGAATTTGAGTTATCAGAGGTTTGAGTTATTCAGGTTCGACTGTATTAAAACCCTCACAGACCATTCATCAGTTATATCCCTGACTGATGATGTTTTGTTGTCCACTGTTGATAATTCTTGGTGGAAATTTGATGGATGTTGTTGCTGATTACTTTTCAGCAGTATATTATTATTTATGGGAGGCAGTCATCATAAAATAATCCCATTATTAAGCTAAGGGATAACAGTAATGCAATAAAAAAAAATTAAACAAATTAAAACATTTTTGAGTATTCCACTCATCAAGAAGATTTTTTTGTAGTTAAAAGTTAAAAAGAACTTGCTCAATAATGAGTTAGTTAAATGAGCTTGTTACTTTGTTAAAACAATAATGGTCATGTGATTTCATTACATTTATAATTAAGAAGAAACAAAATTTTATTTAATTATGATAAAACATATAAATAGCTAAAACTCAGGATTTAAAGGCATCGTCTTCATGAATGTGGCAGAATCAAGCAAAGTATTACACATCATACTGGATTATCAAGCTTTACTGTTAGTTATCAAACTCTTTAAAGGGATCTAAGAGGATTTGGAAACTCATACAAGTTTTGAATTACTTCCCCTCTCAGGATGTTTATTAGAGAATAACTGAGGTTGAAATGACAATGTTGAGATTGATTTTAGTTATTATGTACACTTAAATTTTTCCTGTTACTCAAAGTTTATTTTTTACTGAGGGAAAAATAGATGATGATCAAGGTTTTTTATCTGTTAGGGATGATTTGGTTAACCTTTAAAAGCATTCAAGAAATTGAAAACTAAGCAGAAACGCAGAGAAGTGTTTAGTTACATCATTTCATCTTGCAGTGTGAAACATGATGAGCGTTGCAAAAAGGAAAGTGATTGCAATGACATGCACTTGTATCACCATCTAAATTTAATCATTTCTCCAAGACTGAATGAACAAAAAAAATATACCGTAATAGGTTTTGTAGGAATAAATATTAGTCATTTAACGCAATTATACTTGATAAAAGAACAGCAAGGAAGTGAAGTCAGAGCCGAGATTGTACAGCGTTACCTATTGCTACATTTTTATTTAACTTTAGCACAGTTTTATGAGTTATCGTGTTGTTAAATATAGTACAGAATATATTTTAATATCTGTTTATGTTAATGTTAAAATGACAATAAAATGACAATTAAAAAAAAATACGGCAAACTTATAAGTCGATCCTGCTGTTCTGGAACAAAAAACATTATTTTTACTTGCATAAAGAAAACTGTTATTAATGAAGCTGTTGCCCACAATTGATTTTGTTTAAAGCTTTTTACGTGTTTTTTTTGTTTGAGTATAGGATATATTAGTACAAGTCAAATGAAAGTGAGCCAATCAATTCCTATGCCACAATGGTTTTGTTCAGTAACTGTGATGCTTGACTGCATAGTAATGCCATAATACTTGTGTTGAAGTCAAATGCATTTAAGTGATTGTGAATTTAACATGTAGCAGATAAATCATACATGAACGTTTCAATGGAGCCCCAAAAATTGAACAGCATGTGTTTCGCACCACGACTTTCACTGTCATATGGATGTTGTCCATGACTAGATTTGCATATCATTGAAACGATTGAGCAAACGTTTTGTGGAAGGTAGGGACATTTATTGTGGCGACACAAGACATGGGTAAAGTCATCAACCAGACCGTGATACTGGTTGATGGGTTGATAAAGCAATATCAATGGATAAGTTAAATATGCCTACAAAGTACAGGGTTATTAAGAATGTTTCATCGGGTTTCATGTTCCATAATGTATAATCTAAGAATTGCATTCATTTGAACCAATCACCAATCATTACATATATGAAAGAGAATATCTCAAATTTTAAAACTCATACGTGTAGATTTCTGTGTATCAGACCTAGTGGCAGCACAGGCTCCTTTTACAAAATGTCATTATGCAGGAAAACCTTTGCCATTTTATAAGCATATGTGGAAGGCATAGTTTTTGAAATAGGATACTTAATCACATCACTCTTCAATATAACTATCACATGCATTGAAAATGTGTATCTTTGAAATTGTATTTGCGTTATCATAGCCCATTTTCATTTTGTGAACACTCTTAGATGATTTTCAACGATCCTTTGAGCTGGCTAAAATGATTAACTTTAAGTATCATTTTGGCCATGCTCCCAAATAGATAAGACATCTGTCCCTATTATAAATTTTACTCACTCTTTCTTGCTCTATCTGAATCAGAAGTCAAAATCAAAAATTTTGAAAAAAAATTTGTGACAGGTAATATCTAAGAAAATGCTTGTATTTCATCACTATGCATTTCTTTTAAGATGATGAGCATGCCATGTACCCCAATTGGAAATGTTTGCATATGTCAAGCCCTCTTTAATTTCACTTTTAAGCCTAAATTCAGTTGCTAGTTTACTTTCATAAATAAAACTTTTCATCTCATCAGATGCCAAACTCAACACAAGTTGTTTGCGAAATATTTTAGAAATTCACCAAATAAAAGCTACATAGTGGTAATTCTTTTACCAATGTCTCCCGAGGAATTTTTTTTGTTTTCTTTTTTTAGGAAACTGGTCATATACGAGGTGTTTCCGGAAAGTAAGTACCATTTTGGAAAAAAACACAATATTTTTTTCAAAACAAAATTCATTTTTACATGAAAGGGCATTTTTTAAGTTGCCATCGTTGTTCAGACATTTGTCGTAGCGGGAAACCAACTTTCTATGCCCTCTTCATAGAAGGATGCCGCCAGTGAAGACAGCCACTGCTGAACACCGTTTTTTAAGTTGACATTGCTGTCAAAGCGCCTTCCTCCAAAATTACGCTTCAATTTCAAGAACAAGTGGTAGTCAGAAAGGGATCGATGCTGTACGGCGGGTGATCGAACTGCTCCAACCGAATTCTTGAATAAGGTTTTGAGACACTAGCAGAATGGGCACATGCATTGTCATGAAGCAACACAATGCCTTGACTGAGCATTCCACGCCTTTTGTTTTGAATTGCATGCCAGAGTTTTCTCAGTGTGAATCTTTTAACTTTATTTTGACTCCCCTTTGTAAAATACTCCCATGATATCGGATATGTTTTATGATGATAGAATCCAAATTGAGCTATTTCACAAAATATCTGCACCAGCAATTACTCATAACTACAGAAATTTTTTTTTTACTTCGTCTTTAAAAAAAAAAAAAAAGGATGGGGATCCTTCCTTATCAGGTTGCAAAAGATCCTAAAATCTGTTTACACTATTGATTAAAATAATTCACTGGATTCACGTATGTCACTTGGTTCATTGTTGATCTAGTATGATGAGCCCCTTTATCATAAACGGTTAAATAACGGACTCAAAGTTTATCTTATCCTTCTCCAGTGTTATTGCTCTACTACTTAAATCCTTAACCCTCTCGTTTTCTTTTTTTTTTTCCCTCGACTTTTATTTTTCTCTTTTCCCCAGCTTTGCTTCTCTTCTTATCTACCTTTCATTCAGCCTTTCTCCCTCTTACTCCATTTGAACTTTCCCCCTCACCTACTCCACATAATGTTTGCATTTAAGTTCAATCCATATCCAAACTTTATTATTTGTCTTTATACATCAGAATTTCTCTTTATTTCTTTTATTACTGTACTGCCAACAGATGTTTTCAAACAGAAATACTGTATTCTCAATCTTTTACAGAAATTGTATTCTGTTCTCACTTTTTTTTTCAGGAAACTTTTGTTTCAGTTTCCAGCTTTCTTTTGTTTTGTGCTTTCTTGGCTTAATAAAAATGTTTTGTTCTCCAAAATTGATTATATCAGATGAATAGGGAATGCCCAATGTTTCAATTTCTGTTGTTTATTTTACTTTGCAACTAAGTCTAACAATTGAAATTAGAAATTCAAGTGGACAGATCTACTTTTTCTTTCCTTGAATAGAGTATAGTGATAATGGAGTAGTTTTTTATGATAGTTTGTAAATAATAACCACTTGTCACGTAATCTTTACTGTAAAGGAAATTCATCCTTTCAAGTCATGTTCTATTTCATCTTTTTGAAAATTTTACCGTCAATCTGGTTTTAGAATAAAACTTTGGATATTTGAGGCTGTATTATAGATTATTTCTAGAACAGATGAGGGTGGGTTCCCTGATTATTTATTAAATTTATTTTTCTTAATATGTTAAAATTCATTTGTATTTTAGGTTCCATCATTTGATTTACTAATTCCAATTTAAAAAAAAAAAGAGTTCAAAATAATAATTGTTTATTTGTTTATTTATTTCAGTCGATCAAGCTATTCTGGAATCATGATATATGAGCATATATGTTCAGTTGTAGCACTTTTGTTTCAGTTGATCATTATTTTATATCATTTTTTAATTAGATTAGCTGGATTTTTTTTGTATAAAGCTTTTGTCTTGCCATTGCTTAGTTTATGTTGGTGATTCACATTCAGATTACATGCAGATGCTTTCATTTGTGATAGCTACTTTTAGCAAAATGACTAGCACAAAAGTCTTAGGTTTCATCCACATGTGGTTGCCAGCTGAAGGGAGAGATTGCCTCTCTTTGCTCAAATATGTTTGGGAAATGGAGGGAGGGTACCCAAAACCAAAAAACCCCACAGTTCAAAAATGAGCTAGAGTGTTATTTTCTTTTTAATATTTTGATTGATTATTTTTTAATATATCTTATAATTTAATGATATATTTGAAGAGAAATACATGTGATATTAAATGTATTCTGACTTCTAATCAACAATAAAAATTTTTTATTTGAAACGAAACCTGAGACTTTTGGTATGTTGCATTTTGTCAAGGATTCACGTTAGCTTTCATGGATTTGAATTTGATTAATGTCATAATGTTACACTTTATAATATCAATTTCAATACGAATTCAAACAAATTCCTCTAATACAATTTTATTTCGTGTTAACATGTCTTATTTATCAGAAATGTTGATGCATTATTTTTATTATATTATTTTTAAATGTTTATTGAGATTAATTATTTTCATAAATGTATATAAATATTTAAGAGAGAATCTGGAAAGTTTGTACTCATAAACATTTGATATGACTTACTTTTTTTTTTCTTTCCTTTTTAATTGAAACGCATGTTTTTTTCCTCGTTGATTTTTTTTAAAAGGATAGAATGTTGAGAGCAACTAGCATTAAATAGTCACCTGAGGTAGAGTTCACAAAGGTAATAGGTCAGAGTCTGTTTCACCAGGGCACGGTTATATCAGGGGTGTATGAAGGTTATATGCTTTCATATACCTCTCCTTATATGCACTTCATGAATCATAAATTAATTTGAGTCATGTATGTTGTATATCAATACTATTTTTAAAATTAAAATTTTTAAATTATGATTTTATATTTATTTACTGTTTATGATTATATTTTTTTTAAGTCATGTATTAAAATTAAGTAATTATTTTTACTTTTTCAAAAACTTAATTTTTTAAAATTTAATATTGGCACTTTTATTAATAATATTATTTACCTTGTGGTAATCTCTAGTCTTTATAACTGTACTTGGATATATGCATACTTATTAACAATGTCAGTAATGAAATGACTTCTCTGTTAAACAATGACAATAACGGATAACAAACAGAAATTGCTGCTTTAAGTTGTCAGTGGATTCAAAGACAACTTCATTGGTGTATTTTCCTGTTAACAAAGTTTTTGAGTATAACATGATTAACACAATAGAACAACTGTAAAGATTTTGGGACATTGTAAAAATTGTGAATTGAATATAGAGATACCAAGTATAGTTAAAGTAAATGCAGTGGATTGCTGAAAGTCTGAGAATTTGAGACATGTTTTCTTTCTTTTCTTTAGGTTACACGCAAAGTGTCTAAATGTGGTTATCTGTTTGTCGCTCCTGACTGGGATTTTTCGAACCCACTGAATAGGACAAAGGTGAATAACTGTCATTTGAATTATAGTTTTCATGATAAGGTGAGGCATTGAGATCTATTCTTCAAAAACCTGAAGATAATTTAATCCAATACCAATATGAGTTATTTCATGAAATCTTTGCTCGTTAAAGTTTGCTGCTTGATTATATGGATGTAGGTTGTAACCTATTAACAGGCCATTCATTCTGCCTCACTATGAAACAGGTTCTGTTTCAACTTTAAAATTACATTGGCCAGACGGTGGTTGCTCTTCCTGATAGATAGACGGCCATTCATTCATTTCCCTTATCATTCAGGAGGAAAAGAAAAGTATACCTTTGCCAACACCTGATAAACAGTTGTTTTTTTTTAATTTCATTTAAAAGAATAACATTTTCAATTTAAAAAATCCAATTCTGAATTTATTAAAAGTGTACGTGCTAATCGTATGCAATTTTTTATTATTATTATTTTTTTTAATTATCTTTATATCCTATAAATTACGATCTGCCATCCTTCTCTGTTTTTTGATGAGAGAATTGGAATTTTAATAAATGTACATCAAGATTTTAAAATTAGATTTGATCTCAACTTTCTTCTGTGAAGTTCTCAAATTTAACTCTGATACACGAGAAAATTGTTGATGTTTGCAAATTAATGATTAATGAAAATGTTTCGGTTTATTTTATTGCAAGTACCGGTATGAATTTTAATGCAATTAAAAAAATGCTATTTTTCTTGGAAAATTTATCACTTCCTCAATGCCTCAATGTTTTTGTTTTGTAGAACCTAATTTCTATTGCTGTATATTTGTAACAGATATCCCTAAATTAATTAGTATTAATGAATGAATCTTTTCTTAACTATCTCAACATGGAATTTAAATTTTAATAAAAAGTTTTATTCAGTATTTGAAGTGAGGTTGGTTTTATAATTTTGAAATTTAATATAACTTGAAATATAAATTTTGAATGTATATAAATCTTTTAATAGTTTCTACTAGTCATTATTCATTTCCTTTTCTAATATCGCAGACTATTTTCTTTTGTAGTTGTTGCTCTGTTAATTTATTGCTCCCCCGCCACCCCCTCTTTAATTTTTCTCTCAGATTTTTATATTATTTGAAATAAATTCAGCTTTTTATTTCATTATTAACATTTAGTCATCAGTGATCCATTTTGTGAAACTGTGATATAAAACAAAAATTAAGCAAAAACTGTGGAATGGAACAACCAAAAAAGATGAAACTTATAAATCCACAAGGAGAATTGAAATACCAGATTGATATATAGTTCAATTCTCCTTGTGGATTAGAGGTTTCATCTTTTTGGTTTAAGCGGTGAGATATAGCACTTTGAATGCTCTCTTTGTTATTTTCTAGCAGGCAATAACACCTATGGTATCAGCAAATGGTTGTTATTGCTTGCAGAAAATAACAAAGACTATTTGCCAGTTTGAATGGCAAAAAATATGAGCCTTGCATTCAAAACTCTCGCTACAAGCTTCACCTCTGTGACCTGAACAAATTCTGAAACGTCTACGTCGACACTAATACAAAATTCAACTCCTTTTTCTGGACATTATAATCAGCATTCATTCTAAATTTGGCCATGTGCTTTATGGGATCCCGTATGAAAATCACAGAGCAGTCTCAATTTTGTTTTTACTTTTATTTTTTTAAAATTGCTCTGTTGTTAAAATTAATTTATCAGTCATTTAATCTTCCTCTTTCTCTCTCTTTCTCTTCTTCTGGTAGCTATGCAAATGTCCAGTCTGTCCCTGCCTTTCCTATACAGAAAACAGTTCATTGCTTATTATAAAGTTCTCTTAATCCTAGTGAATGATATTCACACAAACTTAAAACTTCTGTATACACTCACTCGAGTGATGGCTGGAATTTGGGAAGGAATATCCTCAGCGCAACTTACCACTAAGCTTTTCTGGCGCTAGCATCGCGAAATTCGACATATTTAGGATTTTACAACGTTAAACCCACGTAGGACCGATCAGCAATAAAACAGAAAGTAACAATAAAACTAGTTTTCGTTGCGTACCAGCAATAAAACAGGATGTAACCCTAAATTTTTTTTTCGTCGCTTTCCAAAGATAAACGACGCGATCCCTAAAGTTGGTTTCTATTTTTTAACACTAGAGCGGCGCTTCTCTTAAGCAGGAGTTACGGTGGAATCCCTAAACACAGTTTCTATTTTTGACCACTATACTGGCGCTTCTTTAAGTTGCGGTACCTATAGTACAGTGGGTACTGCTTATTGTAATCGCGGTTAATGTTATCAGTCTGTTATCATTTTATGTACAGAACAATTATACACAATTCAACTTCGGTTATTGTTATCAATTAACTTGTTTTGGGGGGGGAGAATCATAAAATTTCCCTGATTGGTTTCTCATCATCTGACGCAGGGAGGAGGTAAGGGGGGAGGGGGAACAAACAGCAAAAATGGTATTAAAGAATACAACATTACGAAGAGAAGGCAAACAACATTCACTGATAAAAATTTTGAATAAATTACATAATAATAAAAAAAAATTTAATTGATTTATTAACATGTACAGAGAGCACCAATAAAAATTTAATAAGAACGAAATTTAAATAAAAACACAAAAAAAATTTAAATTTTGAAATAAAAATTTAACACAAAATTTTAATGTTCAAATATGTTGTCAGTAAGTCTTCTACAACTCTAATTTGGAATTTAGGTGTCCCTCAAGGCTCAGTTTTATCCCCACTTTTGTATAATCTGTTTATTAATGACTTGCCATATACAGTACTTTATTCCCTTTCTCGACTATCCTTTATGTAGTTAATGTAACTTTATCTTTTGTCCCAACAACATGCTTTAAATACCCTGGTCTTCACCTATCTTATGATTTATCTTGAGATACTCATATCAACACGTTGTCTAAAGCCTTCCATGTAAGATTAGGTACGATCTCTTGCCTTCACTATCTCTCCCACCCCCACCCACGATATTAGTCATTATATTTTTTCATTGGGTAATACACTCCTTACTCTGTTATGGAATTTAATGGGGAAGTTGCATGGAATTTTTTTTACAAATTAAAGCACTGTTTCATACAGATTGTGTTATGCTGAATACGAAATCTTTGTTTAATTTATTAGAAATATTAAGTAACCTATTAAAATTAGCGCTTAAAACGTGAAACCATGCCTCCCAACGAAAACGATATCTGACGTCACTTTCCATCAAACGCAATGATTTTATGTGTACGTGAGCTCCATCTCAAGGCTTTAACCAATGTCGTTGATAGTGGGGAGCAGGCAAGTGATATCATCTTACTCACAGGCTATGACGTACAGTTTTCATGTGGTGCTAACTTTAACATTTTTTTAAAAAATAACTATAAATATTTTTCACAAATGAATTACTATTCAATGATATTGATAACGAATACTATAGAAAACAATAATTTAAAATTTTCATGCAACTTCCCCATTCTGGGGATCGACTTCGAATTTCAATTTAGCTTGACTCTTTCGAATCTAAAAGTGGTTTATGAGAATTTTTCTAAAGCTTCGTAAACCTGCACCTGTTTCACATTTGTTTAAATTTTTTGGTGTTGCGACAGTTTTTATATTTTGTGTATAACTATGCTTTTGTATAAAGTTATCTATGATTATTTAATTTCTATCTTCCCTTCTCTCTATTCAGCACCAAAACAAATTTCATCCCTATGGCACTTGCTCAGCACAGTACCATTAGAGTTTAATTTGCAAGATGCAATTATCAGCGGTGCTGTATTTCAGATGCTGGTCCTCTTTATCAGACGCTGTTCGCTCATCCCCGATCATTGCCATCTTTAAAAATAGATTAAAAAGTTTTCTTTTCACTAACAACCTAACCCCAATTCTTGTTAAATTTATCTTTTTTCTTTTTCACCAAGCAATATTTTGTTTTACTAGCAATTGGAATTTAAATAGTTCATCCAGGGACCTATCTGTGTCGGCATGGTGGCCATACAGGCCCTATAGTGCCCGACACGAAAGAATTTTGCATGTTTTTACTTTTGTGAGCAAGAAAATTGTAATTTGGTACAAATTGTATTTGAATTGAATTATTTTGAGGATGATGGAGGGATGTAATGTAATGCCCTTATTTTTATAATCACAGTTTCATTTACATTCTGGATCACACAGACCTAAAAAATATTTTGGCTCTCTGTATATGGGTTTGAATTTTAAAACTATACAAAGAGAATCTGACTTTCGTCTCATTCATGTTTGCATTTTCATAATAGTTTGAAGTTCATACAAAATGGTGATATCACGTTGAAAGCTTCCTGATTTTCATTATCGGCTAAAATATTATACTTAATGTAACCCATAGATATATGGTTGATTACCGTAAGGACCATGTTGAAAATCGCCAATTTTAAATGTTTTTAAAACCTTCATTCATTTATTTTGCATTTTTTAGAATATTTATCTTTTTTCTTTAGCGATGGCAGCGGCGGTGGTTTATACTCTATGACGATGGAGAATTGACATACTCTGTTGATGAACACGTAAGTATGATGAGAGTTAATTATTAGGAAGTTATTATTGATGCTTTCTTGTAAGTAGCTTTGAAAAAAGTTTAATATGGTCTTTGCACTCTCTTTAATTTTATTTATTTTTAACTCTGTTATCATATAAAACTGCTTCTTTCCCCTATGTAGCCAGAGACTGTTCCTCAAGCAATTATTGACATGACAAAAGTCCTTGAAGTATCTAATGCAGAGGATGTAACTGGCAATAAATTTGCTATTGCCTTAACTTTACCAGAAAGAGTTCATTTTATAAAGGGAACATCACGAGAAGAAAGTCAGTGGTAAGATTTTTATTTCACTATTATAATAATACTACTACATGTTGTGTAACTTTTTTCTGGATATCTATATAGCAGCATCCCCCCCCCCAAAAAAAAGGATTTACTGAAATTTGAATTAATAGAATTTAAAAATCTATAGAAAATATATGAAAATAAAATCAAGACATAGCTATAATCAATAAATCTTCTGTGGATACTTACCTAAGAGAAGAAATAATTGCTTTTTCACACAAATAAACCTGAACATATAAAGGTTTTCTCAATTAATAAAATAATAATAATAATAATAATAATAATCATAACCTGACTGTGCAGTAATTGGATTCAGCTATATAAAAATGAAGACCTGCAGTTTTTTTTTTTTATTTTGATTTTATTTTTATATAAGTAGTGCACAATTGCATTTTATTCTTGTGATTTCTTGTGATAGATTTTATATCTCTTAACATTAATAACTACTATTAATATTTATCTTTTTTTTTTATTAAGGTGGTTTCATGAACTTGCTGTATTCCCCAGAAGTATAAAGAATTCTAGATACAAGAGGAATGCAACATTTCCTGGTGGAAAGGCGTGTATCACTAAGCCCATAGAAGTAAACTTAACCATTTTAGTTTTTCTTAAAAGGAAAAAAGAATTTCATTTATGGAAGAAGAATTTGCATAGTAAATCTCAAACAAAATAAGTTTAAAAAATTAATAAAAAAACAATTTAAATTAGCAACTACATTCTTTGACAAAGCACTGGTAAGTCTCTTGATAAAGGAGGCATTTTACCTAAAGGCATTTTACCTAAACTCAGTGGCTAAAGGGAAATCTCAGTGGATGAGGTCAGTTGACTTGGGAAGCCTGGCAAGAAGAGCCAAGTCCTCATCTGACTTATGCCTAATGCCGATGCCTAACTACCCACCGTATCTGTCTCAAACAAAATTAGTATGTTTCCCCACCTATGGTCTTGCTGCTATCTTTTAAATGTGGCTTTGCTACAGCATGCTAAAACTTTGAAATCCTTAATGTAGTACACTGTATTATAATTTGCATGTAAGCACTCTATCATCTTAGGGCGATTTACTAGAAAAGTCATTGTTTATAATTTTTTTTAGAATATATTATTTGTATATCTGGTATATGGATATTTAGTAAGAAATAAGTTTCCCACTTCAAAGGTCTGCAGAATGCGTTTTATTGGTCCAAAGGAGATAACATTTGAACTACATTTGAAGGAGATAACATTGCTCTTGACATTTATTAAATAAAAAATTTTAATACAAAAATTTGCCGATAGGTGGAGCTGTAATACACATAAACACATTTCATATGCTTTATCAATTTAAAATAACATAATAAAGTACACTTCATATGATGGAATTCCTTTACTGCTGCAACGACATTCTGCTGGTTCTGGTAGAACAATTTTACCAGTATAGGTTTTTCAGGCAATGTAGGCATGATGTGCAGAGCAGAATCCGCCGTCTTTTTATCCAAAGAATAATGCCATAGGCATGATGTAACGCACATGATGTTTCACATTTTCCATACACGCAAAGAAATAGCATTTGTGTTAGTGCCATTATGAAAATATTGAAGATGTTCAAAAGGAGAAAAGTTAACTCTAGGCAATAAAAATAATGTGCTTTAAATGGACATTATACTAATAACTTAATATAATATAGTACAAAGTGTGCAAAAACAACAAATTTATAAATTTTAATATTAGATTAAATGCTCTAGATTTTATTTTTGGATTTATTGATAGTGGTAGGATTATAAGAATTAAAATTGATATATTATTAATGCAATACCACCCTCTAACTTATTTGGAGTTGATCGTAAAATGGCATAGGCAAATAAAAAAATATCATTCTGATTGAATATGTACTAGGGTGACTAACAGATTTGCCAGGTTAAAATTTTTAGGATCTTCTAATACGTTTGGATTTAGTATTGATACTAGTATTAATAGATAAAAAGTAACAGCTGCTCTTTTATATCTTTTAATATTTTCTTTAATGAAAGATAATAATACTGTATTTGTTATAAATTGTAGTCTTACAGTTGTTTTTCCTATCATTTCATTTCTTTTCTAGGCCTTGATGCACTCGCCGGATTCATTTCATTCACAGTCTGAATCCCATTTATCACGACGTAGATTTCTAAGTTGTGACACAAATCAGTCTTTTAAAGAGAATAACAACATTTTAATGCCGGCATCCATTACTAAGTCAAGTGATTTGTTTAAAACAGAAAATGCAAATATTGAAATTATTACGCACCCGCTTCCTAATGAAGGTGATGATAATGTTTAAATGCTTAATTTAAATGTTTAATTTAACTCTCTTTTATCATATAACAGTTAATTTTTTTTTTTTACTCTGTCTTGGACTACAAGTATTTTTTGAAATCTATAAGCTCAGGGCTTATCTTAATGTGTTATTTAATGATTTGTTTTGCAGATATAATGGTTTCCAAGAAAAATAATGAAAATCTTTCTTCACAAGGATTTCATCCTGTATCAAGCTCAAATGATAAAGTAAGATTAAGGCATCTATTAAAACGAGAAAAGCGGTCACCTCTAAATCCTCGAAGTCATTCTGATACTGTTAGCTACATGATTAAAAAAACATTTGAAATGGACAATAATCAACCAAAGCTCTTACAGAGAAATAGTAACATTAAAAGTCCGACAAAATCTAGTGTTTCTGAATATGGTACAAAACGCAACGACTGTGAAAACCTAGAAACCAAAGGAAATCCATCTGTCACACAACAGTTCCTCAATGACAAAAGTATTTAAACTATTTCCATTCATCTAATTTCTTTTGTAATTTATAGTTTCAGTTCTCTAAAATACATACCTTTTGTATTTAAGATCTAGAAATTTCAAGAAAATTGACAGAGAAAAATGGTAATGTACCAGAGGAAATCCAGAATATGAAACGAGATTTGAGTTTTATGAAACCTACATTAGATAACAATCAGAATTATTGTATTGGTATAGAGCTTGGAAGCAATAAAGAAATTAAATTGCTAGGAGAAAACTCTGAAAAACAACAGTCGGAACATTATCCAACTTTTAGCACGCCCACACAGAAAACGCCAGTTTCTGATGATGTTCATTTGCAGTCAGAACAAGTAAATATAAAATTATCTCGACTATTAAATTTATAATTTGTGTTTTTAATAAGTTTGTCTTGTTAAAATAATTTTTAACAATTTGATAAGCTACTTAATTTATGCAGTTAAGCCTGTCTGATGCTGAAGCTTAAACGGTTGAGAAAATTTGGACATGTTGAAGGGATACAAGAGCACAGGGGACCCTTAGAAATCAAACACAATTTGCTCCAATTAGGCAGAATGATTTTCAGTTAATTTGGTTTTTGAGTTAATTTTTTCCATAAGAAATAATATAAATTGAATTGATCCCTTCAGAGCCCCAAAACTTACTCATTTTAAACGGTTTTTTAAACACATTATGTGTATTATATTGATTATTTATATCTGTATAATAATAATATTAATGCTTTATGCATATACACTGACTCACCCCTAAACAATAATGTATCCAATAAACAGAACGAAATCATTTGGGTTTCACAAAATAAAATTGATGTTTACAATGTATGGGAATATTTTTCACATTCATTTCTTTATACGTATATGAAATTTACATGAGGAAAAAAAACAACAAATGGAAGGAAATTTTTGTGTCCATGAATTATAGACTCAGGGCAAGAAATGATGCGTTTTAATAATTGATGTGGCCACCTTTATTAACAAGAACTTGATAAATGCGATTGGGCATTGAAGAAAGTAGTTTCCTCAAATATTGGTCCCCAATTTCTTCCCAACCCCGGATAATTGCATCTTTCAGTTCTTGAATTATGATTTTCCGTGCTCATAAACCTTTCTGGTCAGAACTCCCCACACATTTTCGATGGGTTTTAGGTCAGGGGAGAGTGCTGACCACGGTAAGACATCAACTCCATTATCGGAAAACCACGTTTTAGTTGTTTTGGCAGAGTGTATAGGAGCATTGTCTTGTTGAAACTGCCATGAAGATCCTGTTATGCCTTCTGCATACAGAAGAAGTGTTTTTGACAACATTTTTTGGTAACCAATAGCATTCATTCTGCCATTAACGAACGCCACTGATGTCTTTCCACTCCAACTGAATGCAGCCCAGATCATTACACTGCCTCCACCACATTGCCTTTTTGAGAACATTTCCTCTTCCTTCCGAAGATCAGACCAATAATACTGCCACCCATCTGGGCCGTCCAAGTTGAATTTTTTCTCGTCACTGAATATTATTTGTCTCTATTCAGATACCCAGCTCATCCGTTCCTTTGCCCAATCCAGTCTCTTCTTCTTGGGAGCACCAGTTAATCTTGGTGCACCCTTTCGCTTCTTGTGCTTCAAGTGCTTGATTTTACAACATTTCCGATAGTTGATTTCGATACCTGAATTGTTGGATTCTTTCCCGTAGGATGCTTTATTCTCTGAGATTTCTTTGACAATCTGCCGTTTTTGACGTGGTGTCAGTTTTTTTGGACGTCCTGAGCTCTTTTTGGTCCCATATTTTTTTCCCTGAGCAATGTAGTGTTGCACAACTGTTTGAGAACGCTTTATTTGACTTGCAATCTTCTTGTAGATAATCCCTGCTTATGCAAAGCATCAATTTGTCCCTTTTCAAAGTCTGTTAATGATGCACACCTTCCCATTGTAATTGTCACTATTTAACCATGCAGTTTGTAGATTTTTAGTCACAAATAACTCGTAACAGTAATGATTTACTACTCGTCTCGTTCAAATTGGCAAGTTTCACATACAGAATTCACAATGGCGCACTGTGAGTTTATAATTAATGGATGATAAAACTTTTGGAAAATATATTTGGAATAAACGGTTTTACGTACAGTATTCTTAGACAATTGTTAAAAATAATTATTAACATATTTAGAACGCGTTTCTAAATCAAAATTAACTTATTTCTGCTTCTGTTTACAAATTATGCAAATTTCAGGGTTGAGTCTATTTTTTCTGGACACACTGTAATTACATCTATAAAATAATAAAAAGTGTACTGATCACACACAACCAGTCATGTGAGATTTGACCACGCCCACGATCCAACATGTGATTTTTTTTTTTTTTCCCCTCCAATAAGTGGACTCACCAATATTTATTTTTGTTCAGATTGCAGTGTTCCTAGCAATTTTTTTTTGAGATTAAAAGTGGTTTATCTTTTAATCAGAATTCAAACTGTTCAATTTCTGAGGGTCCATTGTACGAGCAAAAAGTAAATTAAGACCTTGAAATTTCAATTTTGGACAAAATTTCTGCCTTTGGTATATTTATTTAGAACAGTTTCCACCGTGGATAGTTTCTTCCAAGATTAGATATTCCTAATATATAATTTATTCATAACATGATATTTTTTCCAACAGGGAAGAATAATAAGATATTGATTGCATGTTAATTTTGCATTGTAAATTCTCTTCACATTTATAAAAGAGCAACTAGAAGATGTGCATTTACTTTTCTTTTTCACATTCATGTACTAAAAAAAAAAAAAAAATTGCTTAATATTCCATATTGCTCTTTATGCATTTTTTTAAATGCTTTATATATATATATTTTTTTTTTTTCATTGTGGTATTTGAAATACCAAAAACACTGTAGATAGGAACAGTAGCCAAGTAAGGAAAAAGAAATCTTTTGTCCTCAAAAATTATTTAATAAGATAAATCACATGTACATTTTGGCCACCATTGGGTGAAATTCAACTGAATGATGACTTTGTGGCCACATTTCTCTGAATGATGGCCACAAGAAGCTGAATGCACCTTCAGTTTATCTTATTTATTTCTTTTTTTTGTGCACAAGCGGTTATTTTTCCTTAATTTTGGTGTTGGCGTTATTATACGTACAATAACATTTTTAATAGAGAAGAAAACACAACCTCTTGTCCACATTAAAGTTTCATATAGAATACCGCAAGCTCTTGTCCCTTGCAGTCATCAATCAGCGGAATACAAAGTATAATGGAAAAGATCGATGAACTAATTAAATTGACAGGGACTATTAAAATAGAGAACAAAAAGAAAGTATAGCCTCATCAGATCAGTCAATCAGAGACGAGTCAATTGTCAAGCTAGGATGATATCATTTACAAGGAAGAACATCAAGAAAGATATAGGATGATATCATTTACAAAAAATAACAAAAGGAAGAAATACAGAAATCCCTTAGCTATTAACTGGGAGAACATGCGAGTTCGTCACTGAAATAGTTTTGCATTGTTGTTGCATGTTTAAGCATTGTTGGCCCTGGCTTGAAGCACACGGGAACTGAAAGGTCATCTGACCATTGTTGTATGAGCAACAATTTTTATCAAACTATAAATAAAGGAGAGCATGTGAGTTTGTCACACGAAATAATTTGAATGTGTGAGCTTTACAACAATATTAATTAAATTTGTTACCACGCAAACTGCGCGTGGATAAAATCTTGTGATCAAATAAATGAAATAATATAGAATCCCTTGGGGGACCATTATCACAGATTAACAATCAGTTGGGAACTTTTCTTTTCTTAATTTTTAAAGTTTCATAGGCCTTCAAAAGTCAATTGTTTTTAACTTACAAGGGAATTCCTCGAACATGTATGTCACAGATTTCCACCAAATTGAAATATGTTACTCAATTGAAGCTACAATAGATGCTTGCAAAATAAGAGACCGCGGATTTTTGTTTCTTTCAAAATAAACCACGAAAACGAAAAAATTTGAGCCATTGTTAAAGCAGTGTATTAATGCGCTCAACGGAACTTCTTTCTTCCACTACTCACAGCAATAAGCACGAATCCAATTCAGATGAAATAGACAGCAGCAGATGGCAATTGAATGGCTTCTCAAATTTCTAAACAAACTTACCTTTTAAAATAGGTAGTTTTAAAATAGATTATTATAATTAGCTAATTGCCTTCCAGTACAAAATGTCTAGAGTAATTAATAACAATTTCTTTAATTTATTATTTCATTTTATTAAGTAATTCGGTAATCAAACACTGGGCTGACTTCATGTGCAATGTCGAGTAATACGTTGCGTTGGTGAAGGGGTATGTATCGCAGTGCTTTATAATTTTAAATAAAAATAGTATTCATGGATGCCTACCTCATCTTATAAATTATTTCAAGACAAATAAATGTACAGCAAAATTAAGGTTTTATGCTTAATAACAGTGCTCTAACTGCAATTCTTTGTCGATTGCCGCTAACAAGTTTGCTTCCCTTCTTTCTGCCATGTTTTTTGAACTCTGCACACTTCCGGGGCGCTTCACTGGCATGCAACGCTATCGCTTCCATGGTGTGCTTGCACGCAAAAAAAGGCTATCTGGGGTTCCCTTGTTAGTGAAGAAGTTTTAATTTTTTTTTTCTTTTATTCTATGTGTAGTATCAAGCAAATGGTTTGTGACTGATGAACTATCCAGTTGGCCAAATTTCGCATGGGCTAAAAGTTCTTTAAACCTAGTTTCAATTTGGAGTTTTGTAGCTCCTCTGTAAACCAGGTCGCAATTGTCCCAGTGGATTTCATAAATACCTGATTGTGAGTTAGGGGGCATCTTGTCCTTGAGGGTACCTAAAATATTCTTGAGGGATTTTGGGCTTACTTATATGCCGGTTTACTTTGTAATCCTTAAAAATCCCTTGCAGCCCTTTTAAAAGGTTATGATTATACGCAAGTGTTAAAATATTCTTCTCCTTGATGTTCTTTAGTTTTGTGGAGTCCTTAATCATTTTCTTGAACTTAAGTCTTTTTAGGAGGTCAAATTCATATTTCCATCGAAACCGTTGTGGACAACAACTTTTTTAATGTAGTCCATTTCTATGTCAAAACGATCATTGTTAAAGGGGATATTCAAAGCCCTTTTAATTATAAAGTTGAACTCGAAAATTTCTGGCTCTAGCAATGGTTAGACTGCTTGTGTATGAACATATCTGTATATGATAAATATCGAATTCAAGAATATTTCAGGTAACCCCAAGGACCAGATGCCCCCCAAGTTGCGATCTGGTATTTATGAAATCTACTGACAATTGTGACCTGGTTTACAGAGGAGCTACAAAACGCCAAATTGAAACTACCGTATGTTTAAAGATAACCTCTTTACTAGCCCATGCAAAATTTGGACAACCGGATAGATCATCAGTAACAAAACATTTGTTTGATACCGGACATGGAATAAAAAAAATGAAAATTTAAAACTTAAAATGACATGTCCTTTTTACTATTTCTCTTCTTAAAATTTAAAACTTCTTTGTCAGGTTTAACAACAACTGACTTTTGGACACCTATGAAACTTCAGAAATTAAGAAAAAAGTTTTCGACTTATTATTAAACAATGGTAATGGTCCCCTAGGGGATTCTGTATTATTTTGTTTATAATACCTAAGGGAGTTCTGTATTTTTTTCCTTTTGTTCTTTTTAAATCTGTAGACACTTTGTTCGTTTTTCTTGTAAATGACGTCATCATACCATGTCAGTCATAGACTCGTCTCTGATGGGCTGGTCTGATGAGGCCACACTTTCTTTTAGATCTGTATTTTGATTGACCCTGTCACTTTATTTAGTTTGTCGTTCTTTTCCATTGTGCCTTGTATTCTGTTGATTGATGACTGCAAGAGCAGTCGAAATGTGCCTATGGGTTATTAAACATTAATGTGTTTTCTTCTCTGTTGTTATATTTATCCACAGTCAAATAACATTTTTGCAAGCATTATATTTTTATGTCTAAACTTTGTCTAAACATTTGATGTAAATATACAGAAAAAATTTTCTGCTATTTTGCTCTCAAATTTAGCTTATTATTTGAAAAGCATTTGCCTCATTAGATGTAAGTGATTGTTTACATTGTTTCTCTTAGGTTCGAGGAGATCCTGATGGTTGTGGTATAGATGGTATTAGCAGCCATTGTAGTTGTTTATCGGAGCAAGAATTAATTAATTCACATGTAATCTCCACCACATTAAAAATACAATTAATTTTAAGTGATTAAAATTTATCTTTCATTTTTAAGTTGGATATGTTTAAATTGTTTATAGGACTACTTACAAAGTAAGAAAGGATGGTTAATGCTTCAGAACTTTAATAAGGTGAGTCCTCCTTTAGCCTTTTTAATTAATTTTCTTTTAGAATTGTTTACATTTGAATGTCACAAATTTATAGGACTGGAACAAACACTGGTTTGTTCTGAAGAAGCATTCACTCGTGTACTTTCAAGATCCATTAGCAGAAGAAAAAGCTAATGCAGAAGGCTCCCTTGATTTGAGCAAATTACAGTGTGTTGAAGAAATGGAAAGCCCACGTCATTATGGATTCCAACTTGTTGTAAGTTTTACTAACCTCTTTTATATGTAAAAGATCTTTTATTTACTATGCTTTGCTTACAGTCTTTTAACTAATTATACTTGTTCTCAATAAATCTATGTAACCAATAATAGTGTATATAAATGCCATAACCTCTAAAGAATCATAGAAAGGCTATATTTTATTTTAATTTTTTAAGCCATTTTAAACAAGTGAGGTTATATCAATTAAATCAACATAAAAATGAAAAGAACAAATGCAATATAATCTGCAGTTTACAATGAATACCGATTAGAAAAATGCATTAGAAATTTTTTTTTTTTAAATGAAATTTATCTTGGGTCAGTCGAGTTTCTGAGTTTTGGTGATCACATTATAACAAAAGCCAGACCAATGAAAATATTACTACGAAAATGTATTGTTATAATAATCATGTGTTCTTTGTTATTGCACATCTGCCATAAAGATAGAGTTGTCAGCAGCAGATATTTTGAAGTGATTGTAATTTCAATGCTTATAAGTATGGAAAAATGAAAGAAAAAATTCTTGATCTCAAATTGAACTGGGAACACGAGCATCTAAATCTCATGTTCTTTTACTTCTCGGCCTGACTTAATTCCTTCACTCTTTAACCACACCCAAACAAATATAACAGGTTATGGGGGAAACATGCTTCACGGACCCATACCTTAGATTCACATCAAATTGAAATATGTTACCTATCTAAAGCTATCATTGTGCAAAATAAGAAATCACGAAATTTTGTTTCTTTCAAAATAAAACTGCGAAAACAAAATAATTTAAATCTGCACACATACCCATACAAAAATCTCTGTTAAAGCCATAGTTAAGTTCGTGGGTGTATTAATGCACTTGACGGAACTTCTTTTCTTCACCACTCAACAATAAGCACTAAACCAGTTTGCATGAAAGCATGGAAGTGGCAGCAGATGACAATTGAATGGATTCTCAAGTTTCTAAACAAACTTCATTTTTAAAAATAAATGTTAAAATTAGCTAATTGCCATCTAGTAAAAAAACCGTGTTTAGTAATTAATAATCATTTCCTTAATTTATTTTTCATTTTATTAATTAATTCGATAATCTTAGTAAATATTTTTGGGGCTGGCATCATGAATTTACGAATGAAGCTAGAGAAAGATTGTCGAGTGATATGTTGCATTGGTGAGGGGGTATGTATCGCAGTGCTTTATAATTTTAAATAAAAAAAATTCATAGATACTTACCTCATCTTATAAATCATTTCAAGACAAATAATTGTACAGAAAGTTAGATTTTGTGCTTAATAAAGGCCGGTTTCCATTTAACGACTTTTAGGTGTTTTGTAAAGTGTAGCTACTTTTGTGCCTCTTGCAATCGTTGCCTGTAAAATGCGTGTGATTAGTATGCGAGCAGAGTTGTTTTCCATTTAGTAACTTTCAGGCGTTATTCAGATTCTAGTCTGATCTGATTGGTCGAGTCACTCTCTCAAGATGATAGAAAAGAGGATATCGACCACTCCAATCACGCTCACGCTTTGAATTTATTACTATACCATTTCTACTTAGTAAATAAATGATTTACCAAATTTTTTAAACCTGTTTATTATTAAACTGATGAGGGAAAAGTCACTAGAACCCGTGTCTGCAAACACCAGCTAGAGCAGTTATGATTCTCCATCTAAATTGGTTAAGACCACTACCCAGAATACATAGCAAACTAGATTGCACCTGATAGGCTAGATCTGAAAAGACGCCTGAAAAAACGCGTAAAAATCTAACCACACCAGATGTTGAAAAACCGCCTGAGAGATGCCTAACAGACATATACATGTGAAAGTCGCTAATTGGAAAATGTGATTTCAAAATATACACAACAAAAAACGTATATACCTAACTAACGCTAAAAACTTGCTAAATGGAAAACTACATTAACCTACTCTTAACTCAAACTGAAGAAACTTCTTTAAACATATCACAATAACAAATAGAAAAGGGAAGGAAATATTCCATAATCTGAACTCAAACCAGGGACCATGCCTTTCTCTGGCATGAATTGCTGGACTTCCAATTTATTTGATGGTAAGGATGATTCCCGACTTTCGAGTCGGGGCCTGCTCTACCGATTGAGCTGCATGGTGGCTTCATGTAAGTCTATTTGGATATTTTGTAACAGCATGGCGGATCATATCCACGGTAGCTCAAATAGTAAGAGCAGTGCCAGCGATAGGCATGGTCCCTGGTTTGAGTCCAGGTCGTGGAATTTTTACTTTCCTTTTCTATACGATATTACTGCTCTAACTGCAATTTTTGTTGATGATTTTGCTTCCCTTCTTAGTGCCATTTTTTTCAACTTTTTACTTCCGATTTGAAGGAAGCTCTATTGTCGTCGTGCAACGTCATTGTTTCCAAGGTATGCTTGCATGCAAACAAAGAGTGCGCCAGACACCTTCGCGTAGATCCCTTGTGTCCGAAGTGAAGAAAATTCATGTGAGTAAATTGCAAACTCAGCCCAACGTATTATGTCTGAAGGGAAGCTTAGCCCTTATAGAGTATGTAAATTAACTGTGTTCATCTTGGTATCATGAGATATGGCACTGAAAAACAATCAGTAACATATACTGAGTAATAAAAATTGAAACAACGAATAGTTTATAGCATGGCGATGTTGAAACTTTAATTAGAACAATCTCCAGTTTTGAATATTCCTTTATTCTTATACAAACTTGTTTTCATAAGTTATCTGAAAACAAAATTTCCAATTAATATCTACTTGAAAATGTTGTTTAAATCTATTTAGAAACAAAATTAATGTTCATCTTCATTTTTTAATTTTATTTTATTTTTATTCCCAGTTCAAAGATGGTCAGAAAGTAAATATCACAGCTCTCACAAGTAACATTCGGTCTGGATGGATTGATGCTATTAGGAAAATTCTTGAACAGAAAGAATGGAATAAAGACAACACTCTTTCCCTTGGTGAGAAAATAGAGAAAGAGATATCTCTCATTAAGAATTTGACTTATGACTCGTTACCACAGGATGATCCTAAGCAGACGATTGCTGATAGTTTTTCGTCACCAAGATCAGATATGTCCTCTGATGACGAGTTTAAAACTGCTTCTGAGACATCCGGTCGAACGGAAGATTACTTTGAATGGGCAGATGAGGATGGTGATCACAATTCTTCTTCCCGTGCCCTACCTCCTTCCCCTCCATTAAACAGAACTCCCATTTCAAGAGTAAAAGAAAGAGCTCGGACTCGATCAAATACTCGGGTAACATCCGAGAGAAAAGAAAAGAAACGAACCACAAATTGTGAACAGAGTGCCACAACCCGTAAGGATGATCCAGTCAAGGAAGATCATTCTGGAAGTGATAGGGAGTTCTTCAGTCTTTCTGATTCTAGAAGGCGGATAAGACAAAAGAAAGTAAGTCTTTGTCTAATTGTAAGCTATTTTATGAATAAGTTAAAATCAATTAAAAAATAGTAACTGCATTTTAATTCAAGGAAATAGAAATAAAAATAAATATTAAAAACAATTATTAATTGAAAGTCATCCATTGTGGAGAAATACAATTTATAAAGTGGACGGAACACAGATGAAACGAAGGTCTTGTGGAACTATGTAGATCTGGTTGAAGCATACGAAACACAGGAGAAAAGAAGGTCTTCGGGCGAATTGTTACAAGAAAAACACAGGAAGAAACGCAGAAACAGGAGAAGAAGAGCTATGATAAAAGTCCGATGATCAGAGAATGTTGATAACAATTTTAATAGGAATGAATAAACGTTTTTGGGATATTTTATCCCATCTTCAGTTTGTAAAATTTTTTGAATGAAATTTCCAATAAAACATAATGAACAATAATAAAACAAAAAAAAATCAAAAATATGTGTGAACAGGGTTGGGTACTGGATTGTTGAGAGCATATGACGCATTATTGTCTGGCTCTCAACAATCCAATGTGTTATAATTTTTAATTTTTTTTAGTAGTAATTTCCATTTATTATTAATTTCTGTTGATGGTTTGGCTAAATTGCATGACAGACAACCAAATCACATTTTTAGATTTAAATATTATAAGAAATAAAAAATACACTAAATTTTGAGATATATGAAAAGCCTGCAAAAGGTAATAACATACCACATTTTTTATCACAACAACCTACACACCAAAAAATTAACACAATTAAACAATATCTCACGTCCCCAAAATATATTCCACAAAAATTAAAAAATCTGAAAATAAACCTAGTAAAAAATAAATATCCGATAGAACTAATTGATAAAATTTATATAGAAGCATTCACCACCAACACAACAAGAAATAACACAACTCATTACAAACAATACAAAAGATATTCAATACAATACAATACAATAATAAAACCTTTCACAAACAGAAAAAAATACTAGAACAGATACCAAGCATTAATAAAATCATACCAAGAATAACAGACAACATAACTAAGACATGAAAAACAACAAAAGATCAAAACAGAAACAATTTCTAATTTCAAAGACATTTGCCAAAATAATAAAGAGAAATGGAGCATCACTAACATAATACATCAAACTCCGTGCGCCAATTGTCAACTCATTTACACAGGTCAAACAAAAAGACAATAACACGAATAAAAGAACATGAAAGAGCACTTAGAAACAAGGATAAAAATAATCATCTTGTTAACCACTGTATTAGCCAAAGTCATAATCTAGATTGGGACAAAATCAAAATCATTGGTAAAGATAAATTACAAAAAAAGACTAATAAAAGAAATCGTCAACATTACTTCGAATGAAAACAATTTAGCCAAACCATTGATAGAAATAAATAATAAATAGAAATTACTATTAAAAAAAAACAAAAAACATTATAATACATAACCCAGACAATAACACTTCATTTGCTCTCAACAATCCAATGCCCTATCCTGTTCACAACAATCAAACACACATTGTTTTTGTTTGTTTGTTTTTTGTTCATTATGTTTTAACAGAAATTTCATTCAAAAAATTTTACAAACTGAAGATGGGATAAAATATCCCGAAAACGTTTTTTATTATTCATTCCTATAAAAATTGTTATCACCGTTTTCTGATCATCAGACTTTTATCATAGCTCTTCTTCTCCTGTTCCTGTGTTTTTCTTGTAATAATTTGCCCCAAGACCTTTGTTTCATCTGTGTTCCGTCCACTTCATAAATTGTATTTCTCCACATTGGATGACTTCCATTTATCAATTATTTTTAATATTTATTTTTATTTATATTTCCTTGAATTAAAATGGAGTTACTAATTTTTAATTAATGATACAATATTACAACTCCTCTCTTATTAAAATATTTATAATTTCCTTTTCTAAATTTAATTACCATAAATACTCGAGTATAAGTCGCAAAATTTTGTACCCATTTTGACGTTTACTCAAGCCTAGCTAAGATTACCTGTCGATTGGCTGCCTATCGATGTTGACATAGTTTGTTTCGTTACCAGCTGTTGCCATGTTTGATTGAATAGCAAACAAGTAGTTATTATATTCCACTTAAATTATCAAATTAATATCTATTTTTTATTGTTAACAGTAATCATCCTTATGAAAATTATTTATCTTTGGATAATATCGAGGAAACTAACTTCGAAGGAGATATAAACATGACTTCGCTTCCCATGCCGCCATTTTGAATAAATTAACGAACAGCTACAGAGTTTACACAGCTTACACGAGGCACAGCGGCAGGGAAGGAGGAGAGAGCAGCTGTTATCTGCAGACGTGGGGGTTTGGGGACGATAAAGCGTAACTTCGCTTCCCGAACCCTGCTCTGAGATAAGCGGCCGGCTGCCTCTAACCACTGGGGCTCCGAGCGGCGTGAGTGGCGAGTCTGTAGGCTGGTAGCCCACGGGGTGGTCTCCGACAGCCAGGCTGTTCCAGGAGGAGCACATGTTGATTTCAAGCACGAGAGTCGGCGTCTCACTTACCGTGGGCAATGTTAAGTCTTGACCTTAGCTTGCTAAATCTGTCTCGTTGCCATAGAAACAACAGAGGGGGGGGGGGGAGTTTTACAAGTTGAGCTGGACTGAATAAAACTTAGTTATAAAGTATTTTGACTAAATAAAACCAAGGACTATACGACCACGATAAAGGCCAATTCTTAACCGAACTTTAGAGGGACAACTTGCAAGGGTGTTGAATTAAAGGTGGGCTGGTGCTTACTTTAATGAAGAGAGACACCTTAGCAGGTAAGTAGGTAATTAGGATTAAGCAATTAGCATAGTGGGAAAATAAATTAGTGATTCTTGTGGCAGCAAGAGAAAAGAATCTCATGACCCACAAGTAAATGCTATAAACTAGTTTCAACACTGTTTTAGTGTGTTTGTTTTGATCTTTCAGTGATGTAATTAGCATTATCAGTTATGATGTCATGGCTTGAATTTTAAGAAGAAAAAACATTTTGTACCAAAACTTACCTTAAATTTGGTGGGGGGGGG
>JAHWFO010007316.1:1923597-1947184 GCA_023313115.1 Rhysida immarginata
CCACAAAAAATTCTAACAACTGTCTGCAGAGACTATTTGACACAGTAAGAGAATGGGGGAGATGACTTTCTTACAAGAAATGTGATGGGAAATGAAATTTGGCTGCACTACTTTGAACTCAGATGAAGAGATGATCCTTGAAGTGGCAACATGCAAACTCACCCAGGGAAAAAACATTCAAAAGAGCACTTTTGACAGGAAGTGTTGTAGTCTTTCTTTAATTCAAAAGGATCCCTGCATGTGGACATTATGACACAAGTAACTGCCATTAATTCTAACATGTGTGACAACGCTAAAGAATTTCAAGATCAACTGACTTGTAAGTCCTGTTCAGAGGGAAGATGATTTGCTGCGGTATGATGCCTTGGCCAATTATCATTCAAAAAACCAAGGAAAAGATCACAAAACTTGGTTGGATAACATTTCAACATTTGCCTTACAGCTCTGATTTGATATCCTTTGTGGAACAAGGTTTGAAGATGACGAGTCTCTTTAGGTCCTGGTGAAGGATGAAGAGTATGTGGAGAAGTGACATAATTCCTAAAGAATTCTCAACACCCTGTATAAATAGCAATGGGGTAGAATAGAAATTGTTTGTTTGTTTGAAAGTTAATAAGTATTTGCATTAATATTATATAAAAATTATGTATACTAATTTTTCAAGAATATTTTTTGCTTGCATTTGCTAACATTTCAAGAGAAATTATAAATCAAAATATTTCTTTTATTATGAAATTAGTTAGAGAAAAAGAAATCAAGTTTACTTCAAGAGGTTGATAAGAAGAAAGTCTTTACAGGAGATGCAATAAAGAACAATTCATTAACTGATGTAACTCTAAATATGAGCAGTCTTGAGAATCAGGTGAGTATTTTATGTGAGGATTTTACTTAAAGGGGGAAATCAGTTGAAGTTTCATTGTTGCCAGTGCATGCATGTTATTGTATGTGAAAAATTAATTTTCAGGTGTTAACCCTTGTCAAAATATTATTTGATGCTTGTGAGGCATCTCCAAGCTTTTTAGAGCTTGAGCATGATGAAAATTTAAAGTAGACTCACAGAAAAACAAATAAACATTGTTAATTTTAAGAGTAGAATAATTCAACTCTGAAGTATAATAATGCCATTGATTTTTACACTTCTAAATGCTTAACTTAATTGACAGAGAGGAACAGAATAAAATTCATGAATATAAAGTTTATCAGTGAAATTTTTTTTTTTTTTTTTTTTTTTTTTTAATCAAGGTGCAGTAAGCTGAAGTATAAAGTTCATTTCAAAGCAGTTGCTGCACTGTCCTATTTATTGAAAAAAAATTTCAAATTTCACCATGCAGATGTACACTTTCTTTTACTATAATATCTCTATGCTTAGTTTTGTAAACAATTAAAGAAAGGATATAAAATTTTAAAAATTATATATTTAGTACCATATTGGGGGAGGCCATGGCCTAGTGAGCTGTTGCAGAGCAAGCCAGCTCTGTGAAGTTAAGCAACACCGGTCACAGCTAGTCACTGGATGGGAGACCATCATGCCCCGTCCACATTGGACCGGCAAAGCGTCTTTTTCTGCCTCCCCCCTCCTGCCTCCTCTGCTGCCCGCGCGAGTTGTTCCTACTGGACCGGCACAAGAGAAGCGGCAAGGGAAGAGAAATTATATAATGACGGCGTCGTTTCGATCTTAAGTTATTGCAGTAAAACTTTGGACGAAGTTTACGGTTCATAGAAATTTTGTAGTATCCGAAATTTGCTATATCTGAGACAATTTGAAATTTGTTATATCACTGTTGAAAGGTCAATTGGCACAGTTGAGAATTCCGAATTGTTTCGTTTATTTTTATTTTTTTATATCGGAGTTCGTTATAAAGAAGTTCAACTGTGTTATATGTCGCTGAGAAAGCATAATTAAAACATAACAAAACAGAATACACAAATAAACTCTAGTTTTATTTACATTTGTTCAGTGTGCATATTTTCTCGTATTTATAAAAAGTCTTCAAGATTATTTTTAAATTTGATTGTTGCCAACATCGATCGGCAATATTTTCAATCGAAGCGATGGGAAACCAAATTCGTGATCACGTTTCTGTTCTAAAACTTGCTAATTTCCAACTGAATTATCTAATTAAAATTTAACCAAACGTATCTATTTAACGATGTAAAAAGCTGAAGGACAATAGCAATTTATAATTTCACATTTACAAAATAAAGTGCATTCTCTTTATTCTATTTCACTATAAAATTGTGATCCTCCATCATTCTTTTGATCACGTGCTCCAGTAGTCGAACGTGATTGGATGAGCCTGCAACCGGCAAAAGCGGCAACCGGCAAAAGTTGAACAAATTTCAACTTTGCCGCCTGGCTTATTTGCTGGCCGCGGCACTTGACTTGACCTATTTCTAGTTGGCCTTGGACGTAGTGCGCATGCGTCAACGGTTGCCGCTTCGCCACCTTGCCGGCTCAATGTGAACCGAGCATCAGTGACAAATAATCCTTACCTCCCCCCTCCGTGTATCGGAGGGCACGTAAAGCCATCAGTCCCAGCCGCTGCTACCATCTTTACAACAGTCGTTAAAAGCAGAGTCTCTGCTAACAACTTGGAAATCAAGCTAGGCCTCAATAGGCCAGTCCCTGCTAGGCTGAATGCATTACAGATTCAAACTGAAAGGTAAAAGAGGAATAGGATTACGATACGCTACCATATCACTGGAAAAATGCAGACCCAAGACTGTTTTCATTAGTGCAATAATATAAGTGAACCTGTAACCTTAAAACAATTTTGCTTTGTTTTAAAGTCATGAACTTCTGAAAGCGCTGAATCTGGCAGTATACTAACTGTATAAGCCATACCGTTAGTATGAATAGAAAATATGAATAACGATAACAAAGAAATAATAAATATTGGCTTCTTTTTTTAGGAGAAATTTTGGATAAATATGTCGATAAAAAAATAATGGAAGGCAAATTGTATGGGATCACCTTTTTACATTTACATTTTAAAGATGAGAAGTGTGACCCCTACAGTAAAATTAATAAATGCATATTAATTTAAAATTAGGTATATTATCACTGGTTAATTTTTTTTTTAAATCTAAATTGTGCAAGAATTATATCAAAATGCTGACAAATTTGATGACTTTGTTGAAAGCACAACCTGTATGTTTTCCTTGTTGTCTGCTATCTCTATGCCAACTTTGACATCATCCCTTGATAATCACTAGGACCCCAGCAAGCATTTTAAAAAGTGGCAGCATCTACATCGTCTCGGACACGTTTTATATTTGGGAGATGTACTAGTCGTGCAGTTTACTTGTCCCACTTCAAGTTGCATAATTTTGCATGATCTATAACATTTCTATTCCTTTATTTCTTTTTAAAATCAATGTTTTAAAAAGACAACTTGTATATAAAACTTGTAGTATGTTTACTAGGCAAAATAATAGCCCCAAAATATAGCTTGGAATGCATTCAACATTTATAATCATTATCTTCTTTGTAGATTGCAGAACTTAATACACAATTAAACAGCAAAAATGAAGAAATTTGTATTAAAAATGAACGGATATCAGAATTAGAAAGAACTCTTGAACAGCATGATAAATCTGATAGCAGGTAATGCATTTTCTTTTTAAACCTTGTCATCAGGTAGTTTCAGACTTGTTAGCCAGTCCTTTAAGAAAGCAGATAAGTTTTATGTGATAATACAGTAGTCGCCGCTTATTGTAATCATTTTGGTCCCAAGTCTATTTGATTAAACTAACCGAAGATAAAAAAAAAATGAGGATTTTTATTGCTTACAGTATAAATAACGATTTATTTTGAAGTTACACAACAGTACAAGGAGAGTAAAAAATAAATAACAGTAAATAAATACGTACATACCGTTACCATATAGGAATTAAAGAAAATCATCTATTCTGAATTGCCTGCTTTTGCTCCTAAGGAGATCAGTAATATAGCTCTCATAATCATAATGCCATTTAAAGTCTTGAGAGAAATGATGATCTCCTTGTTGCAAAACATTGAGCATTTTTCGCATTTTGTTATATATTGGTGGATTAGAATATTCTTCCCGATTCTCTTCCAGTTCGTCCGATTCAGCGATTTCAGACTCCGTGGATGTGACAAATTCACAGACCTGATCCTCAGTTAACTTGGAAGCGACGTTTATCCGTTTCGTTGCTTGTTCTGATGTTCTGTTTTGATCATACAAACTAGATGGAATGAGTCAAAATTTGGCAGTAAACGACTGTGTGGTTTCATAAACAATCATAAGCAATCCTCTCCACAAAGACGTCACAATCAAGCACTTTGCAAGCATTGATGATCATATTAACAAAATTACATACAGCAATTAACGACGATAACAATGATCAATGCGCATGCGCAGAAGTGCCGACTTTGCTCTTAAAAATGCTTTGCGGGGTTCATGAGTGAAGACGATTTTGTGTAAGAAAATATACAATTTTCGTTACAATTAAATATTGATACGGCTAAGTAGGTTGTAAAAGGTGTATTAATGATTTTTAAAAGATTTCTTATCGAGATGTTTAACAATGGGAAAACGCGTTGATTAAAAAAATGGCGAGATGACGAGGGATCGTTTTCCTGTGTGAACGAGGCGATCGTGGCAGACAGCTTGCACAGACGACTTGCTTGCAGCAGAGCCAACAACAGCATGGTTTTAATACTGTTGAATTTAACAACTCACGGTATTTCTACGAAATTTCTAGGTCATTATCCATGTGCAGAAGCCTCATATTGAGAAAAATTTGATGACATTAACTGAAGTTTTGATTACAATAAGCGGCTGATTTTCAATGTACTTGTATATAACTGTTCCGTTCCTGGCAAAAGTGATGACAATAACCGATTGATTACATTAACTGTGATTATAATAAGCAGCGACTACTGTATCAATAAAAAGAAAAGGGTTTTTAACGAGGCATTGAAAAAAAGTTTCTTGGCTCCATGACCAGTTAACAAACTTTCATGATTGCTACTGTCAAATGAATATCTAGATAGATCTTTATTTTAGGAAGTTGTTTATGTTTCTTGGCTGGTTATTTATTGGATGGCCCTTCTATAATGGTTAATATATTAATTATAATGTGATATTTTCTTTTCTCAGAGTTAATGAAAAGAACATTGAAGACCAAAATAAACTAGAAGAAAAGATAAATGCAGAGTACGATAAGTTGAGTAACAATTTAGAACAACGCTTGTTATTCAGTGAAGGGAAAATATTGCATTTATTATCTGAGATGGATTATATACACCAGTCACATCAGAGTTATGTAGAAGCATTGACTACAGAATTAGAAGGAATGAAAATTGAAAATGGAATTCTTAAGGAAAAGCTTCAGCAAATGTATTCTCTGTCCAGTGAGAAAGAAAATATTGACGCAGTGAGTAATGAAAAAGACAAGTCGATTCTTCAGTATAAAGCTGAAATTTCGGCCCTAAAATCCATTCTCAATAATGAGACCAGCGATGACACAATCAGTGTTGTAGAACAGTTTAAAGACCTGAGGCAAAATGATGTTCCCACAACGATCCAAGTGAAAAATGCTGGAACAACATTTAGCAAAAATAGTCCTGATGAATCGAAAATAAATAATAACGTGGATTTAATGAACGATAACGGAAGAACAATGGAAAGTGCTTTAGACAAGGATTATGATGCGACGCAGAACAAATTAACAAGAGCAATGAGTGAAATTCGTTTTCTTAAGCAAGAATTAAAGAAATCGCATGAAACCAACGATGACTTTGAGTTGCTAAATATAAAATTAAGGCAGGATCTAAAAAATTTAGACGACGATTATGGCAGCCAAATTTCTCTGATGAAAGTTCGCATAGAAGATCTTACTTCAAAATTAACAAGTGCTGAGAAGAATAACCGCCAACTCAAGCAGAGAATCATGAGACAAGACAACAAAGAACAGCGCCGCACTCGATCATTGAAGGGCAAAGAATCGTTTACGTTCGGAAAAGAACTCGAAACTAAACTTGAGGAATTAGAAAAAAAGATGGATTGTGTAGAGAAAAATTTAGGAACCTCCAATAAGAATGAAGTTGCTGACAAATATCCTGAAGTTTCCAGTCTTCAAACGAGCAATAAAGAAATAGCCATCACAGAACAGTCGCTCTCAAGTTCATCTGCTTCTGTTGCTGACCCATTAAAATTTCTAGTCAGAATGAATGATTTGGAAAGGAAAGTGCAAGGAGCTTCGGAAAAGTTGCAAGCATTAAAATTAATACCAAGTAGTATGGAAGAAATTTCTTTGTGTCTGAATGATATCCATTTAGCAGAGAAAAGAATGCCATCCAACGTGGAGTTATCTGAAGAAGACCAGAATGAAAACCAAAGATTAGAAAGCACTTCTCGTTGTATTTCCTCACTTGTAAGCAAATGCATTAAGATAACAGAGGAGCAGTTAACCTGTTGTAATTGCAGACAAATTCATGGCAAGGATTTACTTGTTAATACATTGCAAGAAATTGAAAAACTTTTGAAGAGTAGGTCTGTGTTAGCACCTTCCTATGATTTTGAAACAGTTCAACAGATTGTGTTAAAGATTAAACATTTACTTAAGAAGAAATTTAATTTATTGGATGCGACAAAATCTTCTTTAAAGAATTACAGCTTATCTAGCCCTAAGGCTGTCTTAGAGTTATGGGTAGAGAGAATTCTAAGTGAAACATTCTTGATGGGTAGAATTTCGTATTTGTTAGAGCAGTTGTGTGAAAAAACAAACCTTTATCAACTGAAAAGAGTAAGAAGCTGTTATTTAAAGATGGTTTCTTTTGAAAAGAAGTTGTGGCGACTCCACTCCAATTTGAATTCCTGTTCTACCGTGGACATAACTTCTTTGGACCCTACAGAATCTTCCAATTTCACTAACCTGTTTTTGCTTCAGAACATAAAAGAAATCTTTCTCAAACTAGAACATCATGGGCAAGTGATCAAAAAGCTATTTGACTCTTATAAAAAATGCAGTATTAAAAACTTATCCAAATTGCTAGCCTATAAAACAATAACAAGATCTCAAACTTTAGTGGAAAATGCGGATTGTGTTGTTAATAGTAAAATAGAGCAACCCCTCGAGCCAAGTAAACTGTCAGCTCCTGATGTTCTTTCCAAAAAACTTATTGAAGCTGAAATCCATCATATCATATCGATCTTTTCAAAAATATTTGAAGAGAAAATTTTCTTAGAACTAGAAATGACTTTTTCCCCATCAGAAGAGGAAAAACTCAAAAGAGCAGAGCATACGAAAACCTTGAAATCCCAATTATCTCGTGAAATGGATTTAGTTCTTCATGAATTACAAGATTCCTACCATGACTCCTTGAGTGAAATCCAATTGGATAGTAAACTCAATCAAGCAGAAATTAATAATGTTACAGTCACACTTGCCGAATTTATTTGCACTGTTGCTCAGAACGTTATTACAATAGCACATTTTAATTACTTGAAAGAAACCGTGCAAGATGTACCCAGCCTTGATTTCCTTTCAGGGAAAGAATTTTTAGAGACAGCATACGATTCGTTTGATACAGAAGAAAGTGTGCTTAACATTGATATCGAGGAATACGTTAATAAAAATTCTATCGTAAAAGAAGAATTGATAACCATTTTGCCTTATTTAAACGAAATTTTTCCCTTGCCTGATTCTGCTTTGAAGAGATATATATCTGTTCAGGATATCTTACAGACGACATCTGATGGGAAACCATCCTATTTTATGAACAGTTACGAAGCAAGACTTCAGCGAAGTTTTCGACGAGGTCAGCGCTCTGTCACTTTGCCCATCTGTACTACTAATTCTGGTACACCATCACCAGAGAAGCAAGTGTGCCTGAATTGTCAAAAGTTACAAGAAGAAATGAACACTTTAAAAGCCCTTCATGCAGATTCACTAAAAGCAGCTAAAGCAGAATATGAAGAAACCATAGCGTCTTTAGAAACAAAATTTAAAGAGGACATATCTTCTATTGTAAGTATTGTATATTTTGGAATTTTATTTCATTATGAATCTTAATAAGTTTCATAAAAATAAGATTTATAAAATTTTTTAATTATTTTAAGATTCTTTTAAATTTAAATGACCTCCAGACATATTTTTCTGATTTAATACATCTCATATTAACATGAGTTAAAAATTAAAATATCAGTGTCTGCTTGTAAAACATTACCACACATACAGCAGGGCTGCAGGGTTACACGATTAGAAGTGAAAGTTATCAGCAGATGATGGATTATATTAATAATCAGAATGAAGCTCACAATCGATGGGTTGGGCCTTCCCTGGTATATAGCATCCACACATTTAACATTTGTGTATTTCATCCACAGCAGAAATGAAATGACAAGCATCCATACACTGAGCTTTAATGCTTTTGACATGTATGGAGTTAAAAGAACATATTGTAGATAGGAGGGAATATGTCCCTCAGTGCTCTCCATACATGTAGAAATGTTTACCAGCTGCTAGAATGGATAAATGGTCAGGTGGATAAAATTATTCAGTAGAGCAATTTAAATATTACATTTAAAATACCTGGACATTCAGTTAGATTCAGTTAGGTGGTGTGCCCATTGAAACGAGAACACTACTCCATTATATGTTTGAAGTTTTATTTGGTAAAAGATACCAAGTAAATATGCTGAGTCACTGTTTTTATTTCCTGTCAGGGATAAAGTAGATGTATTCTTTTTTTATTATATAAGAGTAGGAGTTGTATTAAAGTATATTAATTAAAAAAATAAAAACTCCATTTAATTAAAAGAAATATAAATAAAAATAAATAATAAAAACAATGAATAAAAGTCACCCAATGGAGAAATAAGGTTGAAGTGGACGAAATACAATCGAAACAAAGGTCTTGTAGAGCGTATATAGATGAAACACAGATGAAAAGAAAGGTCTTGTGGAGAAATATTACATGAAACACAGGTAGGTCTTGTGAAGGTCTTTGCATTTCTCCATTGGGTGACTTTTATTCATTGTTTTTATTACTTGTTTTTATTTATATTTCTTTTAATTAAAATGGAGTTTTTATTTTTTAATTAATATTCTTTTTTTTTTTTTTTTTTACTTATATCAAATGTTTAATTTGATATTCCCTAAGAATTCAAGATGTATTTTCTCCCCAATATTCTTAAAAATCTTTGCATATCTATGGCATTGGCCCCATTGATATTCTTTAGCTAACATTTCTGACCATCTTCACCATATTTGTTCTCGTGTTACATTCAGCTCCAGGATATTTGAGATTATTCCTTTATAACCCAAAACTGATGAACTTATTTTTTTTTTAATGTGATGCGACTCTTAAGAGTCTTCTTGATGCTGTGCCATTTTGTTTTCAAGTTTGTCTTTGGTTTCCAACTGATAATTTCCAATGTTCAATTTTCCCTCAATTCTCTTAACAACATTCTGGAGTTTGTCACGTGGATATCCCCCCACTGCTCAATTCTAATATTTTTTACATCCAAACTATTGCTGGTTTCCTTCTATTAGAAATTAGAAATTACTAATTTCATTTTCCTTTGTCTGATTTATCTTTCTCATTAGGAAAAGAATTACCTTGACAATATTAAAAGCATGCAAGAACAAATTTGCAAAATGGAAAAAAAGCAAATTGGAAAGCAAGAAGAGTATGATCAAGAAATTACAGCCTTGAAAGAGACCTATGAGCAAGAGATTGTTCAGAAAATAGATACCAAAGTGAATGAAGAAATGATTCGTCAGAAGTATCAAGCAGAAATTGAACAGCTAAGGGTGAGATATTTCTTGCAAAATATTATTAAATAAATAAATTAATATTAATAATTAATAAGTTGATTTATTCAATTTCTTCTTTGTCGATAGGGCCTTTGTGAAAAAGGTTTAGTTGCGATGGAGAATTCTCATCGGCGAATTATAGCTGAATTAGAAGAAAAACATCATCGTGAGTTGGAAGTTTTGCAAGTAGAAAAGGAACAAGCATTGGCAGAAGAGACACAGGCGACATTGGCTGGTAAATGATATATAACTTCCTAATATTCTGACTTCCTTCATTATCCAATGGCCAAATTTGATTTTGGAATTAATCTGGCATGTGTTTACATAATTTCTCCAAAGTATTCGTGATAAGTACTGGGTAAAGAAATATCAGACCTTTAACAATGAAATTCTTCGTAAATGGAAATCTATTCTGCCCCATTTGATGAAAATATTTCTTATTGCTTATAAAAAAATTCTTCCTAGTTTCACGGCCATGTTTATTTTTCATTTTCGTAGCTCTAGATGCTATGCGAAAAGCACATGAAGCTGAGTTACAGAGGGAGATAGCAAAATTTAAACAAGAATTTTTACAAAAAATGCAAACAACTCACGAAATGGATGTTATTCACAAGGAACACGAGTATGCTTTACAATGTGTGAACTTAAAGGTTTTTCTTTGGGGTTCTAGAATTTCTAATTTTTATTTTCTTTTTAAGGGGTGAAATGGACACCATAAAACAAGAAATACTCTCTCTCTCCGAGAAATATTCCATAAAATGTTTGGAAAATGCTTCATTAGAAGAGAGACTTGATCCTTTAACACGACAATTAACTGATGCAAATACATTGGTGAGTTTTTCTTGATTTTCTTTAATATATATTTATGCTGCTTGATATGGAAGGTTTCAATTGTAATGTGGAATTGCATGTAAAGGAAAAATCTCTTAACCACAATCTTGCTGTTGAAAGTGTTCTCTTCAAAATATGTATCCAGTTTGTTTCATGTCTCGGACGTTTTTGTGGTTAGACATGAGGGTTTCCTTTCTTTTTACATACTGATTTTTGATGTTAAAAAGAATATAATCCCAATTTATTTTTCTTATTCCGTAGATATTTGATTTAACAGCAAGAAACAAGCAATTACGTGCAATGTTAGAAATGAGCAGCACGGGATTACAAGCAATATTGGATGCAGAATGTTCAGCGATTGATTTCGACAAACTCAAAGCTCTTAAAGTAAAAATTTAAAGATTTTTTTTTAATGTTTCTTCTATACCTGAAGTTTTTTTTGCCATATCTCTTTCCTCAGAGTTGCTTAATTATTTTATCTGTTTCCCACTTATTATAAATATCCCATATAAATGAATTTACCCGTTGGTGAACATTGATTGACTGTTTTAAATATTTGATAAGGGCGTTTTTACAAAGCAACTTTAGCTTGAGCATAATTAATTTTTTTTTTCCAGATTCAGTTGCAATTAAAGGAAACTGAACTTTACCGTGAAAAGGAAACCGTGGCTGAACTGGAACAAAAGCTGTCTGTGACTAAAAAGGTTAGCACTAATATATTATAGTTTTACTTCTAGTAAGCAATGGGTTAAATAAATTAAAAAAAAAAAAAGAAAAGAAACGACCAATACTAAATGTGTTGTTGTAGTAAATTCTCTAATTAATAAGCATGAGAGAGACAAGAGAAAAAAAGTTTTTTTCGTATCATAATTGGAGTTTGTATTTCACTAGAATGAGCATGAATTACACAATCAGTGTAGATTCTTAGACCAGAGTCTTAAAGCAGAGCGTCAGTTGCGGGAGGATGAAGTGAGCAGTTTACGAGATCGTTTGGAGCACATCATCCTAACCAGCAATGCACCTGTTAAAGGTAATGTATTTACAATTTTTGAAATACGTTTAAAATTACATAAGTAAACAGATGTGTAAGGATTTTATTTTGCATAAGATTATAGAAAAAAATATACTGGAAATCATTGAGATTTTGTCTTTCTTGTTTATAGATTTTATCTTTTTTATTTATTTATTTTAATAATAATTTGCCATATACATTTAGCCTGCTGTTCTGTACGGTTAGATAACTTTTATGGCCAATCTCAGTCTTGTTGTTGAGAATGAAGGGGTAGTCAAAGTGTATTTTTTGATGAAGGAAATGATTGCAGAAACATTGTACGTATTTCATCTCTGGACATTAGCCGATTCATTTTCTAACATTTTCATTTTAGTTGTGAGTTCTGTAAAACTGTTTATGGCAGATTCTTTATTATCACTAGCAGAATGTTAATTACCAATCATTTTAAGCCTTTTGCTGCATATCCACCAAAATTTTGTTCTTGCAAAAATAGATTTACCCCGCAGCCTTTTAAAAAAAATTCGTCATTATGCTGCAAGAAAAGGATAATTTCATCATAGCAAGAATGACCACATCCATACTCGACTTCCTATACTGTACACAGTTTGTACAAATGTGTGCACATAGAGAGAGAATGACTGTAAACCATAGATTGTCTGCTTATCACTATAAATAAGTAAACACATGACACAGCAAAAACGTGACAGAGCAATCAAATTGGATTGGATGGCTTAATATCAACAATCAAATAGTGTGGACAGCGAATGAGAAATTTGTCTTTCACAGATGGAAAAATACTTAGTAAAATCCGGAATATGCTTCCAGAATATTTCTTCAGTTTAAAAGTTTTTCAATGCAAAATGCAAGTAGCATTCCGGGACTTCAATATTCTTTCGTAAAAACAGGAATTTCGTAAACACAGAGTCGTAAAAACGAGAATCCATTGTATAGTCTTTTGGCTTTACGCCATTATCGAGGATCTTGAATACAAATTTTATACAAGAGTCTTTGTAATTTAAAATTTGTATTCAAGATTCTCGATATGGCATAAAGCCGAATAATAAAATTTGTCTGGTCAATTTTCATTATATTGTTCATTATTTAATAAGAATTTGTATTATTGAAGCCCTGCTTGTATATAACTAAAAATTTAACCAGATAAATTTTTGTATTGTTGGATAAATTTTGTGGCCAATTTCAGTCTTACCATTGTGAATAAGCATTGCCTTTGAAATACGTATCTGGCATTTCTATCTTGTCTTGGATGTTTTTTATGGTTAGAGATTTCTCCTTTTACAGGCAATTTCTTACCGCAATTCCTCCTTTTATTTAATTGGACTGCTAATTGCAAATTTTTCATTAAGCTGAAATGATATAGCTTAGGATAGCAATATGTGGCTTAGGATATCATAAATATTGATAAATACTTAAGTCATAACAATTCTTTCATGACTAGTTAAGATCAAACCAGAAATATTCAATAAAAAAAACATTGACTAAATTTATCATTAAATCTGAAATCTTGCTAGACTCAAATAATAATCAAAGAAAAAAACAAAAACTTCTTTATCCAGGCTCGTAAAATTTCATCATCCAGAAAGATTCTTCTCTTGCTGTTCTTTTACTTACCATTTAAACTATGATGATATAGGAAAGATGCCTGCATGCTTACAAATAATGCCTGTTTGTAATAACCTTCACCCACTTCAAAGACAGCCAGCTGTTTGTTCCCTCTAATACTTCGTTCACACTTCACATCTGATTGTGATTCATTCTTGCAAATGATGATCCACTCAGTGATGTTCCTGAAATGTCGTTCGCCTTGAATTACGTTCAAAAACGAGGCTCTGGAGCCTCGAACCAGATATTTCACTATAGCCTCAACACAGATTTCTTCAGCAGACACGAACATTCAAATTTTAAAATGGAGGACTCCAATGCATGTGTTGCTTCCTGAAAGAAAGTGTTGCGTCCTCGCTAGGTGGTGTTGATCAATCACATTAGCATGCGTGCAGTATGAACACTTCTCGGCCCTCAATCATGATCCATCGAATCACGATTGAACCAAATCTTCATTTGTGAATCATGATTCACAGTGTGAACGAGGTATAACTTAGATCATAATTCAGTAGTTAAAAATCTTGGCTTGTAATAAGAATCTTCTGTTCATAAATTGGATTTGAAGAGAAAATGTTTCTTCTCTTATCATATATTAGAAGTATTAAAGATATAATTTGCATATATATTCATTATATTAAAATTGTACTCACCTCCACAGTAATTTTAAATAATTTCTTTTAAGATTTACATTCCTGTTTATCTTAAAGCTAACATTAATAAATAGTTAATTGTAAAAATGTTATTAACTTTGATTTCTTTTATGTGTTTCCTGTAGATTTGCTACATCTAATATTTCCTTAAGGTTGACTGATCTCCTTGACTGCATGTTGGAATCTGCATGATTATCAATTAAAAATTATTAACAAATAAATAAACAAAACTAACTAACTATGTGTAGACGATTAATCCAATCAGGTATCAATTTACAGCGCTCTTTCAATGTTTAATTTCAAAATTATTTAATGGTCTATGTGTTCCTCTTTGTGCTCAAATAATATTTGCATAAGATAATTAAAGATTAAACAGCTTTTGCTCTCTGCTAATCGATAATTTTTCATTTGATTATTCGTATTAATTCTATTTTGCCTTGTCTTCTATCCTTATTGGTTACGGAAGTTGATATTAATAAAAAGAAACAATGCACAAAAAAGATTTTAAGAGATTTATTAAGATGCACAAGCAGATGAACTCTCTTAAAAATTGATCTAATGTTTGTAAAATCCTGCAAGAAATTCTAATTGAAATAAGTCTGGGATTTTATTTTTATTTTTTTTTTTATCATTTCTGAAAACCTTTGGATAAAAAAAAAAGAGAAAAATGTAAAAGAGACCCATTATACACTGAATGAAGAAAAAGTTACAGATGTCTCCAATTGTGTGATATCTCCACGTATGCGCAAATAATAGCCCAAATATGCCCTAGATATTAGTCCCGAATTTATAGCTCTAACATTTGAGTTGAAAAATGGAAAGTAGAATTATTCTAAAGTAATGATATAATATTTTCCATGTAATAAAATGTAAATGTACATAAGTTCGATGAAAGTAAATTTGACCACTCAGATGTTAAAACTCTGATGACTTCTTGTAAATCCAAAGAGTGCAACAGTGTAACAGAAATTCTACTCAGATGTTGACATTCGATGATAACAGTCTTGGTTGAAAATGGTGGTAAGATGACTGTTTAGTAGGTACCAAACGTTGTAATCTCTTCCCAGGTGGTAAACATTCTCTCACAGTCGGATGTGGTATTAAATTATAAATGGATGAATTCTGTAATGAATACATTATATGAAACCTCTTCCCAGTTTCATTAATTCTGTATGAATACAGATGATGAAGATAATTGGCGTGCGCAGCAGAAATGTCTGACATCTAGTGGTGATGTGGAAATTAACAAGATGGCACCTTTAATGGGTACAGATTCACTGAATTTTTATAGAGAATGGTTGTATTCGTGAATATAGATTCAAAATGAAGACAATCAATAACAAATACTGTTGTGTCTGGGGTTGTAAGTCAAAAGCAAATGTAGAAAACAATATATATATGCACACATTTCCCAAGGATAAAACTTTGAACCTATTCCCTCAACTAAACATTTTTGAACCTATTTTCTTCCTTACCTACATATTTGTAGATATCAGCTAGCGTAACATTGAATGTCATATTCATTTTGAGTACTGGAAAATCAAAATTCTCAAGGCATCACAAGCTTAGCAAGCAGTGAAATACCAGTTATCTCCGCCATTTCCAACAGATGATAACGCCAATTATAGGCGGCTGCGCACGCGAATAACAATGAAAAAGAAATGCAAAATAAAATTTAATGTAATAACTAAATAGCTCTAACGTTTTTCTCAGTGGTATCCCACAGAGATATTGGGAACCTTTGAGGCATTTCATGGTCCTGATCTCTGATGAATGTTCCTTAAGCCATATCTAATGGAGGTTCATTATCTTAGAGGTTCATAGCTGATCGTCACTTGCAGATTGCAGAAACTGAAAGAATTAAAGTGAAAGTTTGGAAACTGAAGCTATGCTTCAACTTTAGGAATCAAATTAAATTGAAAAAGTTAAAGGAAAATATTCCTTGGCATGCACCAGGAGATTGATACAGTTAACCTGTTTGTAGCTGTTTGCCTTTACAGGATTCATTCTAGATTTATAAAAGGGCAGGGTGTTAAGGGCTAAAAAAGGGCATGGCGTTATCAAAATAGGGCACTTTTCTCCCCAAAAAGGACACTTAATTTTCAAAAAAGAGCATTATGTTTTCAAAAAAGATTTTTTTCTCTAAAAATGCATAGTTCTTTTTGAAGTTCCTTAACCCTTTACAAGATTTTTAGATTTTTCTTTGTGGGTGCATGTTCGGGTGTCGAGGCATGCGGTTAGGAACAAAGGGCAGCGGGGCGAAATTTTCAGCAAAAGGGCAATGGTGTGGCACGCCCCATAAACCCTACCTTTACCAACTGGGCCATCACAGACACTGGTACAGCTAATCTATCCTAAAGACTGCTAAGCAGCCAAAGAGAGAAAGCCCAAACGAGGGAAAGCCTTTTTCACATAACCCTCTATAACACATAAGCTGATAATCAAGGATTGTGACCTTTGAAGAATATTTGTGGATTATCAGAGTATACATATATGAACTGGAGAAAAGAGCGTTTAAAACGAGTGGCCTCATAGTTTGCCATAATCAAATGTAAAACATAACTTCAGATTTGAGACAATAATGAAGCTTAAGAGAATAGTATTAATTAAAAAGAAAAAGTTGATCAAATGATTAGGATACCATTTTCTAAAATGTTTTTACTTGTTTTTATAGGTACAAATCAAACCCATCTATTCAATCTTGGAGATCAATCATTGCTACAAATTTCCATGCCCGATCACAAAATAAAAATGGAAAATATTTTCAAAAATGGTAATTTCAATACTTTTATGGAGTTCATAGTTTTAGCAACATTTGCCCCTTAGTATTAATCTCTTAAGGAGTAGACTCTTGTTAATCCAAAATCTGTGGCCCAGAATTTTGGTTAATCTACACAGCAAACAAACAAAAAATAAACAACTTTATCTTTTGAAGAACATCTTGATCCAGGTTGCTTGGATTTTAAACTGAATTGTTATTGATGTTTGGTCTGAGACAAATTTTCCTGGTTCGAATCCAGGCTGCAGAATTTTCTTTCCTATTTTTCATCATTAATTTGAACAGCTGGGGTTGGTGTATAATAAAACCCTCACTGAACATCATATGATTTATTCTTGAATTGTTATGCTTGATAAGTTAAGGGAATAAAGCATAAAATAATACAACGGGAAATAAACTTTTGGATAATCCAAACATTTATTATCTGAATAGGTTCAGACCACAACTAGTTCAGATTAGTGACACTAATGTATTCACTAATGTATTTTAAAATGAGTTTTCACCTGCCTGTAAATAATGTTATTATTCATTTCTCAGATGTTCTTTTGTGATAAGAGGTTTTCCTTCATGTACAGGCAATGTTATTGTATCTTAAACATTTTTGAAGTTGAAAATTAATGTTATCAATTAATAACTTTAAATTCATCATGAATTTTTCATTCTTGCATTTTTCATCCATGATGTCATAATATGCCTCCGTCAAGATATTTCTTCTTTGTCCTTAGCCTTTTCCCGTTATTCATATGGGTTTGCTATTATTATGTCCAGCAATGGTTTTATGGCCGGATGTCTTTCCTGACACTAACCTCTCGAGAAGTGGTGTTAGAAAAGGGGACAAACGCAAACATCCATGTTTTTGACAGGATTCGAACCTGCAACTCACTGGTTCTTTAGCAATTCAGACCTGCACTTTAGCACTCTCTTCCTCACGTTGGGGAAGAGTGGATTGTATCGGGCAAATTTGACCGCCATTTAACACCTGCGAAAGAGACACTAGGCCATTTATAGTTACTTTTTGCAAGAGGAAGTCTAATCGAGTTGGCTAAACGAGTAGCATAAGAGTGATAGCACCTCCATCAGACGCGCTACCTCACAATAACAGAACTCGATAAAAGGGATATTTTATATAAAATCTTCTGAAATCGCATGAGCTAACCTTCTGGGTCTACTTTCTACAGAATTTATTTAATTTTTTTTTGGTATTGATTGTTTAACAGTTTATTCTGAATTTTTCTTTTAGAACTTGTGCGATCACCTAGTTGCCCAGGGCTTAATGTGAGTGAGTCGTTTCCATTAGATGAGTTAAGTGGAACAGTTCTAGTAGACATGAAACCATTTACCAGGATAAGTAAAAAAAAGTGAGATGAAGATTTTTTTTTTTAAGGCTACAACAGATACCAATGACTTATTCTCCAGTTAAAATTGTTCTCGAGATTACAAAATATGTATAGCCAGAACATGACAATTACGACTGCAGTTCTCTCTGCCCTCTTCTCTGATCATTGCAGTAAAGCACAAGCATTGACACAACTGGAGTATTTGTATCTGGTATATATATATTATTATGTTATTGTTATATTGGATTCATAAGCAAAAGGGCAAAAACAATTTATGTATTTGTGTAAATTACTGTTATAAATACCGTAAATTTATAAAATATATTTGAAAGTTCATTTTATTTATTTAAAAAAAATTATGTTTCTACCTCATTTAAATAATTTTTACTGAAATATTAGAGTTTAATATTTTATCATAATATATAAGCAGTCACATAGATTTCAAAGTTTACTTCAGATCACCATAATAATACATTAAATGTTTTTGTTCAAATACTTGAAATCAAATTGGAGATAGATAGCATGAGCTGTTATGCGTTAGTGTTTCTGAAGGGGGTGTGACCAGCCGACGCTTTAAATTTATTTTCATTGTTTGCAATATTTTAAGAATCAAAACTCGATTGAATGCATTGGAAAGTAGTTTTGTGTTACTATTTCAAAATACTGCATAATTGATAATTCCGATGTTTTGTTCTTTCTGCCTTATATTTTGGAATAGCATACATTCCAGTGCATTCAGAAAAGTTTTACTTGTTAAGCTATCATTGTCATTCAGCAGTCATTATTCACCATCATCATCATCGTCGTCATCCCTAGAAGTGGGTGAGAAAAATCATAATTACTTGTTAAATATTGTATTATTTTTTTTAAATTATAGGTTTAATTTTTATATTATTTTTACAAATTAAATTTATTTAGCTTAATGCAATTGAAGATTTTTAATTTTGTATACTATTTGTAGTGAATGTTTAAAAAACCAAATTTGTGCAATCTTGTAGAGGGGGGGGGGGGAGTGTAAATATTATCTAATATGGACATTGATTTGTCATGTAATGTTTTGTTGTATGTAAATAACATCCTTCCACTGTTTCAAATGTTTGCATCTTTATGCACCAGATGGTGTTTCATGTTATCATTCAATCACATCTTACAAAACTTCTGTTAATGTTGTTGGAAATTATTTGTTTCAGTTTACATCTTGTGTACATTGTTTGTTCACTGCATTTTGTGGTTCTTTTTTCCCCCCTTTCATTTTTTAATTACCTGATGTCAGAATTTTCTAACCCACCGTTTTTATGTAATGTTCTGTCTGTAACCTATCATTCCTGTTTTGTTTTTGTTTTTTTTGTTTGTTATTTTTTGTTTTGGAATTTTGTTTCTGTTTATCTTGTTTTGGCCTTTTACTTAAAACAACCGTCGATTAAGAATGATAGAAAATTTTTAAATTTTAGTCTATGCACGATGTACCTTTAATATCACAGATGAATGTTATAAGTATATTAAAAATTATAACTTATTTTTACTAACAATTTTTATATTAATAGTAACTTGATAACAAAAAAAAAAAAAAAATTGTTACAGCTCATAGAGAATTTATTCCAATAATATTTGTGCATTAGAAAATTTTATCTAATGTTTTTCATGTTAAAAACAAAAACAAAAGTTTAAAATATAAATCATTGTTTTTATTTTCTATACATCTCTCATTGTACAGTGTATATAAGAAAAGAAAAATAAAATAAACTCTTCATACTAATTTTGAAGAGGTCTCTTATAGTCTGTTTATTTATTCATCTTTGCGTTTTGAAAGAATAAGAATGTTAACAGTTGTAAATCATTATGATTTCAACACTTAGTTTAATACTTTTCCATTACACGTCATTTTGCTTTTTAACATGTGATTACTTATAATATTTTATTACTGAAAAACTTAGTGAAATCTTGCTTCAACGATATCCAATATAATAATAATATTTCTTATAAGGATATAAAAAAATATCTAGTATCTAGTTCTAAACTGCATTTTTGTAAATTTTGTATACATCAATATGTTCTGAAATTTTTTTTGCTGGTTCCCACGATATCCTTGTAGCAAGATTTTACTGTATCTACTGCTATATTCTTCTGTTCTCATAGTTAAAACTGCATTAGAGCATTAATAAACAATTTTCAAAACAAATTCTCGTTAGACCAATGGTGAACCAGGCCAACAATCAAATTGGAATTTGAAAAGATTATGCATACAAGTTCTAACAAATTGTGGACATACTTTGGAAGGTAGTTTCCTGCACTAAATGAATAAAAGTGGTCCTAAAATAGGTATTTGGAAATGTCTACTGTTGATGTTACTCATTGTTTTTTAACCATCATATCAATGTTATCTTAAGATTTACATGGCCCATTATAATTTCACAACTGACAGATATGATTTTTATTTTTGGAAGGGCAAATGCTAATGGTTGGAAGCCACAAGGTTATATAAAAGATGTACTACAAAAGGCAGCATCTATATCATAAAACCTGTGCTGCTGTATACATAGGAGTTGTATACTTATCTTGAAAACTATACTTTTCAACTTTCAGTAGAGTGAATCATCAGAAGTTTGTCCTTGCATTTTATCACCACCTTGAAAATACGAGGAGTGTCCAAAAAATAAGTTCCGTTTATTTTTAAAAAAACAAGTGTTTATTGAAAAGAAATGAAATTTACAAGATTTGTACTTCAATATATGTATTATTTTTCTATGTAATCCCCACCGATCTCAATACATTTTGTATACCTGGAAACGAGCTTTGAAATCCCGTCCTTGTAAAAGCTTGCCGCCATCTCTTTTGTCCAGTGGTTGACTGCTTCCTTGACCTCCTCGTCAGAGCTGAAACGTTCTCCCACTAATTTCCCCTTTAATTTCGGGAACAGATGATAGTCGGAAGGGGCTAAATCAGAGCTGTAGGGTGGATGAGGTAGAACATTCCATTCAAACTGCTCAAGAAGCTGAGTGGTGACACGAGTGGTGACATGAGTGGTGACACCATTGACTCAGACATCACATCCTCTCCATACACAGAAACAAGCTGTTGGTGAATGTCCGTTGACTTGAAACCACGAGCATGGAGAAACTGAATGACACCGCACATAACGATCCGAGGCGGCTTGGGAACGATGGTGGCGGGAACAGAACTGGAGAACGCCATTTGCAGTACCTCTCCTGACCGTGTTAGTCGAGCAACTGAGCTAACTCATCCCGCATTCGTTCACAAAACCGTTCTCATTCACGCAACGTTGCCGGATTCGAATTACTCACCTTTTTAAGACTACATAACAAAACGGAACTTATTTTCTGGACACTCCTCGTATATACTCTGTATATGAATTCTTCTATATTTTATGCTGTCATATTGGAAGGCAGTTTACTATTTCTCAATGTGCATGATTTAGAGAAGTTAGTAAAGGAAGTTTGTTCATGCATGTGCCTTTAAAGTATAAGATGGCCCAAAATCTACCTACCGGTACTAAGATGAAAGTTATATTGGACAAATAAGCAAGTTGATTACACGGGCATTTATAAGACGCCATGTTTGGCGTGTTGACCATCAATGTCAATGATTTTGTAATAATGTAAATATAGAAAAGGCCAGCACTGGTAAGCAAGCTTGTAAAGTGTTGGTGGTGTTAGTAAAAAAGATTAATAAAAAATAAAATTTAAAATTTTTTAAAAATAATAATTAAATGAGATCATAAAAAACTCAAAAGAAAAATCAGGTATATAGGAAATATTAAACAACCATTTTTTTAAAATTCATATTTTCTCCTAAAGGGACTCTTAATTTTCTAAAGGGACAGAATCAAATGTGAGCCTGTAAAAAATAAAATCTAATGGATTGAGATTGGGTGATTACAGGGGACAGTCAACACCACATGGATGATCAAGTGCAACAGTTTGAAACAAACCACCTTGATGCCATGAATATATATTCCACAATTTTCAAACATTTACACTTAGATTGTTAGTATTCGCTGAGAAATTAATACTTAGTAGGTAGGTTTCGGGCCACTTTGTAGGAAAGTAAACTGTAACTTATATGTAGCTTTTAAGTTAATCTCTAGAAAGTTTTTGAACTTTTGAACTGACTTTTATTTAAGAATTGTTCATTTGGTTTGTTTAATGCTAGTAATGATGGCTCGTTTGTTGTGGATATTTTACATGTTCAGACAGGCTATGATGGCAGGAATTTTTATTTTCTTTTAAGGAGTTTATCATCTCCATTAGGTGGAGATGAAATTTAGTATTCCATTTCATGATCCTCAAAATGATTCACTTAACTTGAAAAAATGTTGTGCCCATTCATTAAACATAAATTATGCACATAGTTTTTTTCTTAAATTTTTGATGGGATCAAATTTGTAAATTGAGACTTCTACATTTTATTGCATTAGGCATTTGTGCCAAAGCATTCATAGCGTTGTCGGTGTTGTTATTCAACTTGATATGAGCAGCTGCATTAGTGTTATCCAACCAACAGTTATTGACAGAATGTAAAATCATTGTGTTGCTCTATTTGATTTGTTACCTTATGGTTTTTCTTTATTCTCATTAATTAGACAAGTGTTGAAGCATTCTCCCATGACAGATCAGCTTTTATAATCCCATGCAAGTCAATATTGGATTTAAGCCACAGTGTTTATTCAAAACTGCCTCAACACCACTAATGGTGTATTGGCAGTCAGGAGGAATATATTCAAAGGTGATGATTAATATTTCATTAAACAATATTTTTGTTCATATGAAGAATAACAACAAATATTTTCCACACAATGGCATAAAGTGTTCCTAGTTGATGAGAAATTTGAACAAAAAGTTATTTGGCATATTTTTGACCATTCCAGAGCAGATGTAGTTTGACAATTTAATTTGGAAATGAAGAGAGTTGGCAAATCAGATGGCACATGAGTCCAGATCATTTTTTTTATTAAAGCATTGTTCTATCAAATTAGAGAAATTGTTATCAGTAAGCAACAAAATAATTGATTGTGATACATATAATGAAACACAAACTGACCGAGACTAGTCCTTATTTCATTATCATGATCATTTCTCATTCAAATAAACAGAAATTAGCTATGCTTTTTTATTTTTTTTTTCCTTAATGCAATTGTGTGAAAATGAAATTTTAAAATATTGGTCACTGTTATAACATTGCAGTATTGACTTTATTATTGTCATCCTGGTACTTTTCAAAAAAAAAAAAAAATTTAGGTAATGATGTTTGATATTTATTGTAAATGTTTTATGAATATACAGAGTGTTTATATTTAAAGTTCCCGTACTCTGAACAGTTTTTCTCGAAAACTGCCTATCTGAATTTGGTCAGATTTTCAGGATATCTTAATGAGAGTGTGGAAGAGGGAAATAAAAAATAGTTCACTATTTCTTCAGTAGGTGGCGCAGTTTCAATCAAAATACTCAAAAATATACACAAATTATTCTTATCCCTATTTAAACACATTGCAAACGCTGTATTAAGATTTCAAATGGTGGCAGATAATGGTGATAAACATCGAACTTCACTT
>JAHWFO010007316.1:1999540-2015974 GCA_023313115.1 Rhysida immarginata
AGATGAAACCTCTAACCCACAAGGAGAATCTCTAATCTCTTTGTGGATTAGAGGTTTCATCTTTTTAGTTTTTATTATTAGGTTGGTGCAAAATTAATGACCAATCTGTAGTGACTACTTTAAAATACAATAACTCGTTTCAAACAACACTATTAATCGAAGTAACATCCAGCAGAGTCGATACACTTTTGCCAACAAGACACAAACATTTATTCTGGTGACATAGAATTCTGGACTCGTTGAAGGCAGTTTTCGCATCTTGTGTGGTTTTTGAAATGTCTTCCACACAGGAAATTTGTTAAAAAGCTTGATAAGATGGTAGTCAATAAGCAAAAGTTCAGGTGGGAATTCTGGATGATCAAGAGTGTCATAGCCAATATCATTTAACTTCTGTCAGGTGATAATGCGATGTGTGGCTGAGCTTTGTCGTGAAGCAATTTGACCGTTCCGATTGACTAATGCTGGTCGTCGTCGTTGAAATTTCTGGTGCATGTTGTCAATTTGTTGAATGTATGACTGGGCAGTAATGCTTTCATCCTGATTCAGGAAGTTGTGATGAAGAGTCCAGTTGCAGATCATCAAGCAGTAGCCTTCTTTTGATGCAACTTGGGCACAATTTATCGAGCTTTTTTACCTTTCCAATTTACTTCAAGTGATGAACGATTATCTTATGCTCTTTAGTAACTTCTCGTGTGAATTTCTATGGGTGGGCTTCGTTTAATGTCTTCAATTGGTTGTCAACTTTCAATAAATGGCTGTGACCATCCTCATTTGCCACGGAATTTTTCAAACCATCTGTGCATTGCATGTTGAAAAGTTGTCCAGTCACCCCATGTTTTGATGACATTTCGATTTGCTTCAGCAACATATTCAGGCTGTCAAGTTTGAACTTGTGCAATAAAATGATGGTAGACAGCATTTGCAAAATCGATCTAATCTTTCACAATACAAGGCGTTTGAATAAGTTTTTAGCATCAGCTTAAAGAGAAGAACTACTGCTTTAAAATGTCACATGACTGTATTAGTTGAGAAATAATTTGCATAGCAACTTACTTACATCTACAAAATGCAATCGGCTATTAATTTTGCATTAAACTTAATACATTAAGAATAATGATATCCCGTATTGACTTTAGAAGATTACTATTTGGTTCAATGTGCGCTAGGAACATGTGACATACTGTTTCAATGGCTCTGCAAGTCTCCCATTGCAGAGGACAAGCAGAGCTGGATTTTCGTATAGGCTAACTAGGCTTCAGCCTAGGGCCTCAAGATCAAGAGGGGCCTACATTCACACTATTCATAATGGAATAGCCTAGGGGCCTCTAGCTGCCTAAATCTGCCCTAAGGACAAGGCTATTCAAGGACAAGGACTTGGAAGGGAGAATCCAGTAGGACAACTAAAAGTACATACATGTCATTTTCCATATACATGTCATTTATGAGGGCAAATTAACGAGTATTAGCAGGAGTGGAAATCCATCAAAGACAATATGGAGATAGTTACCACGACGAAGTCTATACAAAAGGATCAAATGGCTTGAGCGGTGTGCGAGTAGTTTGCTTCGTGGGCATCCAAAAGCTTGTGGAATGCTTGGGTATTGAAAAGCATGGGGACAATGTCGAAAAAATGTTATTAAATGTAAGATCTATGCTTTTGTTGAAATAAATTATAAAAATTGTGTGCGGATACTTATCGATTTGCCCTTGTAATAAATAATGCTGATCATATATGATAATGTACAACATATTATATTTGAACCTGTGGGGCAAACCATAGACATCAGAACACTTATGCCAACAGATAAATGGCATTAAGTAAAGATTGTTCACCATAGGGTGTTGGACTTTTTTGTTTATCTTTAGAACTGGATAGATGGAGTCAGCTGAGGTCATGAGCATATTGTGTGCATGACTGCTTGGTGAAGAGGTTGCTCTTTGCTGACTACTTTGTCCTGTTTGGCTCTTCTTGCACTGACCTTCAACATGCACAGGGGCATGAGAGTTGACCATTTTGTAGGGGAGAAAATGAGGATTTAACTATGATAAAATAAGGGAATGAAGGGTATTGGTCTTCTTCCTCTACCCCTCACCCCCAAGTTGAAGAGTTAAAAAGCTAATTTAGGTTAGTAGAGGGAGTAGAACCTCTTGAATAATGTTACTTTTTATTCGACGAAGTGGTCAACTCTCGTATCCCTCACAACTTTTTTTTTTTATAGATCAGTTTGCAGCCAAGTGAGAAGAGGCTGGGATGAAAATCTGTGTGGCTAAGATTGAAGTTCTGGTCCTTTCAAGACAGTCTGCTCAGTGCACTCTCCGTGTTAGGGAGCTCCATTGAGATGGGTGGAGAAGTTCACATTATCTCGGGACTGCATTCACGAGTGATGGCCGACAGGACAGAGAATTGTATCTAAGTTGTCCTATGCGATCTGTGGTAACGAAACGTGAGGGCTAGGAAACAAAGCCAAGCCCTCCGTTTTCAAACCTTTGCCCCCATTCTCACTGATGATTACGGGTCTTGGTAATAATGAGTGATGACCAAAAGAGTTCAATCGTGGGTGCAAGCGGCCGAATCGGAGTTTCTTGAAAAGTGTGGCAGGTGTTACACTATTAAATAGTGCACAGCAGCAAAATAAGAGAGTTTATAGGTGTTAAGCCGCTACTTCTCAGGCCTCATTTGTGTTGGTATGGCCAAGTGATACAGATGCCACAAACTGGTCTTCCTAGGAACCTGCTATTCTCCAACCCGGTGGTAAGAGACCAAAGGATCAGCCTAGAACCAGGTAGCTAGAATACATGGGTTCGAATCGCTTTGATATTACTTGATATTACATCTGATGGAATATAGGAGATCCTCCATAGGGCTGTTGCCCCCGTGACTAAAAGATGTTTGGTGTGAAAAGTAAGAAATAAAGAAAAACAAAATTTAGGTTTCCTTAAATGAACTGCTACTATAGGTTAGTGGAAATAAATGCAGGAACATATATTTCATTGGTCGTTATGCGTTAGGTCATCATCAGAAGTTTTTATATGATGGAATTGGAGATAATTTTAAAAATATAAAATAAAGCACATAACATAAAAAATATATAAAATATTATAGCACACACCTTAAAAAGTGCAGTAAAAAGTAAAAAATCTAATTTAAAAAAAAAGTAAAAGAGTGGTGGCTCGTTTATTTTATTATGTAGTAGTTTCTTTTTAAAATTTAATATTAAATGCGCCATCACACTTTTACCTTTTTTTTTAAATTAGATTTTTTTTTTTTTTACTTTTTATTGCACTTTTTAAAGTGAAAGGTGTGCTTTAAAATTTTTATTTTATGTATTTTATTGTATTCTTTTTAGTCTTTATATATAAAAATAAGCTTTTGTATGATAACTACAACCCTATCTTGCCCAGTCGTTACGTCATGATTGCACTGTTTATATATTAAAATTAAATATTAAAAAATAACTTAAAATACTTGTAAATGAAAGATTAGTGAAATTAAAGATTGAAACGTGCATTGTCATCGATAAGACGCCGTTAGGAAAACTTGCAGAGCTGTAGATAGCTAGGAAGTGGGCAAAATATTGATTACAAAATGTGCGCACAAACATACAAGTGAAGTTCAATAAAAGTGTGTAACAATGTATTGTTAAATAGTCCATCCAGGGACCTACCTTTGTCGGCCTGGTAGCCATACTGGCCCTGGATGGAATTTCCTGGGGTTTTTTTTGTACTTGTACAATAAATAAAATATACTCGAGTATATGAAATTTTTATGTTGTTGGAAATTTTGTTTGATGTAGATTGTTGCTTATGGAGAATTTTGCGTTTCATTTAATAAAGTGTGTAAGTCAGGTTTAATTTGGGAATTCATTATTTTATTTGTTTACTTTTTTTTTTTACATTTCATCAATTTGGTCAGAAGTAAATTAGTTTCTACGAAGAATTTTATAGGATGTAGGTTGCAGGTAGTCATCTCGTGTCGGTGTTTCCTGTATAAAAGATAGCTCATCAAGGTATAGTGGCTAGAAGGGGTTATTTTCAAAGGACCTATAAAGGGTTTGTCGGAGGGGGTTAAGTGAAGGAATGATACTATGGGAGGCGTGCCCGCGATTCTCTACAAATGCGACAGCGAGACTTTTTTTATAGTCATGATATTCTGTTCAAAATCGTCCTTAGTACTGATGATCGCTTAATAACGTCGATCGCTTTCTTTAAGGCTAATCCCACTGAAGCTGCCGAAATATGGGTGGCGTGAACTTGGTCGCAATAAACAAGGACCCCTTTAGAAATATCCCTGGTTCGTGCCTAGCCGAGAAGAATGTTTTGAGCAATGATGTGCATAAAAGAATGATGGTTCTTTTATGCACATCATTGGTTTTGAAATGTTGCGATGCGATATAAAGCGACTTTGTCAGATTGACTATTTTCAAATGGTTGATCGATCGAACATGTGTCTTAATGTTCTCATAAAGGTGTGAATAGAACTCGCAGTATTTATCGAAAAAATAAATATTAGGTAAAATTCTAATTTCGTCTTTCTACGGGCACTTATCAACGCCACCTGTTGAGGCTTGGGTGTCACGAAAAGAGAGGACGCTGTATATTTCATTGGGGAGAAACATGAATGGGATAATCTTTTCTCTATTCTTTTCATACCCTTTGGATTCTTCTTAAATTTATATTAGTGCAGATAGTAAACATTAACCCAATTTTTAATATTAAATTAAATTTTTTAATGAAATGAACAAATTATCTTTTCCTTTCTCCCCCTAATCTGCATCGGGTTTTCTGCGAGTCCATAAAAAATGGCGACGACCGTCGTGAAGACGAAGAAGGATAAATCTACAGGAGGTAATAGAAATCTTATAGCGCCCTTAATTTTTTTCCGTTTCTGTTAATTCCTGCGTTGTGTTTTTCAGAACAAATAGCTTATAGTGAAGCTGCAGGACGGAATAATGCAGCGATTGTCGAATATTGTCGAACATCGATGGCTGCTCTGTCAGGTTCCACTGCTGGCCTCTTGGGATTGACGGGCTTGAGCGGATTTGTCTTCTACTTTATCACTGCATTTGTCCTTTGGGTGAGTTAACTACTACTTTCTCCAAGTTATCCATTACCAAAAATTCTATCTCGCTGCCACATAGATAAGGGGTAACAGATAATTTGATTTTAAGGGATGTCATCAGCAGCGTCACTTCTGCTTCTCCCTCTCCATCTTCTGCTCTTCTTTTGGTTGTAATATTGCACGATTATTGAAACGATTGTACTGAAGAAGGCACGAGTCCTCGGATCAATATCATTTCGGTATTTGTACCGGAGAGCGGCCGGCAAGTCTGAAAGTAGTTCCACAGATGAAAGATATTTGTATCTCATTCATCTCTGGTAATTCGAGGCTAACGAGAAATACAGGCTCTGGCACTGAAAAGTCACCTGACCAAGATAGGTCTATTAACAATCCAACCTTCATTAACTGAGGAAACTCTTAACTACCTTTAAATTTTGGCTGTGGCTACGTTCACGGCTACCGTGAAGATGTAACGGCTCACGACAGTAAGGAGTGATATCATTTTTATGAGAAGTTGGTCAGGTGACTTTTTCGCTTCCAGGCTTTGTTATCTCGGCCTCGACTGAACCCTCCTTCACTTCTTCCCTTCCCTTTCCTTTCCTTCCTTATGACTTCTTCTTCTTCTTCTTCTTAATGTGCCGTCTCCTATCAGAGGTTGGCGACCAAATTGTTAATGTCGTACTAGGAATATTAATGCGGTGGTTTTCCGTTGCCTTCCGAATGATTAGTAATGGACAAACACAACATCCATGCTACAGCTGGATTCGAATCCACGACCCGAGGATCATGAGAAGCACTGAAGCCTGCACTCCAGCCCTCTCGGCCACTGGACCGGCTTTCTTATCCCAACAGTACATGCAGGGGCGTGCAAAACTAATTCGTTTTTTGGAATTTTGAAGTTTTGCGTTTTGATTGTGCGAGACTTTTGGCTTTGCAATTTTGGTCAGATAGTAGAAATTAACCCCTAAATATACATACGCAATTGTGTTCGGTCATAGTGGGCAGTTGGTCTCCCCTCGTCCAGTTCAAGAGGCTAATGGTCAGTATTTTTTTTTTTTAATTGGTCACAGAAATGGCTACCAGAAAGTTACAGTTAACCTAACCCAACACCAGAATGCACAAAAAAATGTTGGATTACTTTTAAGATATGTATCCTTACCAGGGATCTATCTACACCAATTTGGTATTGTTTAAGGGTACCTTCACAAAGTTATTTTAAGTGGAAACAGTATCTTCACAAAATTATTTTGATCGGAAGCGGTATCTTCACAAAATTTTAACTCGTGTTTATCAACGTATTACCTTCAAAAATGGGTGTTTATCAATGTAAATAATGTCAATTCGTATATAAAAAAAGTTTTTTTTAAGATTAAACCCAGTGGTATATTTTTTTGTTAAAATATTTCACAAAAATCTAGGTATTTTCACAAAAATGGGTATGGATTTTGAAATTGTGGATAGACCCCTGCTTACGATGATTGCTGATTATCCACAATAGCAGGAAAAAGAAAACCACAAACCTACAAAAGATTCAAGCCAACCGTGAACTGCTAATTATGGTTGCGAACGCAACAGCTAGCGCATGATGGGAAGAGACAGCAAAAACACCCTCTAACATCCGAAACCTGAAATAAGACACCACATCTCATCTCTGCCAACTGAAGAACTTTGGCAACCGTACACACAACAATAAACCATTGTAATTAGTTAGTTTTTGACTGAGCTTCAACGAAATCTCTAGATGAAAGGATGAAAGTTACGATGAAAGCCTATGAGCTTGCCAATAAGCTTGCACATCAGCATGTTTGGAAAATAAGACGTCACAGCACAGGCAGTGTCACAGAAATTTTTGTCGCCTGGTACAAACGACTTCAGTTGTAGAAAAGTTATTATTTAAAAAATAAAAAAAAATTTGTATAACCAAATACATATTTTGAATATATGGAGTCTACCTAACAATTTGCCAATGTAAAATTACAACTTTTTGATGCTTCAATTTAACATTGTATTATGTTATAAAAATTAAGCATAGAATTTCTTGTTGCCTCTGTATCTAGGTTTTGTTAATTTTTGAAGTTTCTCGATTTCTATTGATTTATTTTTCTCTCCCTTCAGTTTGTACATAATTAATTATGAATTGGAGAAGCCAATTAATTGGTCCAGTCTTGATTTGTTCCAATTATCAGATCCAGGGGAAAGTTTTTTCGTTTTTGCAAATATTACAGTTGGTGCTCAGATTAATGCATAAATGAATTTTTTATTCATCAAAATAATCTCCATCAGTATCAACAACTGTCTCCCAACGAGATACTAAATCATAAATTCCTTTAGTTTATTTTATTTTTTTATAAAAGTCACTAGTTTTACAGTTTAAAAACACACCCAGTTCATGTTTTAGCTCTTCTTCTGCCTTGAAGTACTTGTTTCTCAAATGGTTATCGAGAGATCGGAAAAGGTGATAATCTGTTGGAGAGATATCCGGAGAATACAGTGGATGAGGTAACACTTCCCAGGCAATTTTGTTTATTGCCTTACGGGTCAGCTTTGCTGTATGCAGAAAAATAACGTGTGTTGTCATGAAGAAAAATAACGCCCTTAGGTTTGCAAGAGCTGGCTGTTTTTGCTTGATTTTTTTATGTATGATCAACATACACGTCTGCTGTGATAGTTTGTCCTGGATTTTGGAGCTCATAATGGACTGTTGTCCACCAAACACTCGAGAATCTTCAAGACGCTTAACACCATTTCTAAATTTTTTGAACCAATTCTGTGCAGTCTGGTCGGTGACAGAATCATCACCGAATGCTGTACAAATGTTATGGCTGCCTTATGGCCAAGTTTAAATTCATACATCAGGTAGACTCGGAATTATTGGTGATGTAGGTGCCATTTCAGACATTTTTTCAAAATAAAATTGAATGTTTTCATTTAGACAAGTAAGTGCAAAAGAATGACCAATCATTTCTCTTTAATGTATAAAAAAATTTGCATTATCCGAATCATCCTACGAGAGGATTGTAACCATTCAAAAATTAAGGGTAAGGAAACGGAAAAACTTTTCCCTGGACCTGATATAAGCAGAATCCACAAAGTTAATTAGTAAAGAATTAATAAATTCTGATTATTTTATGAAGGTGATTAATTTAAATTTCTTGTCTCTCCAGTTGATGATACTGATGAAAGCTGGCTATCATTGGAAGAAATATATGATCAAAAGACGTGCATTGCTGACAAATGGTCTTTTTGGAGGTTTATTTGTATCCTTTTTATGTTTTCATGTTATTTTACTGCATGTTAGCGACTTAAGAAAAATAGTTTTCATCCTTAAGCAAATGAAAATTTATGATAAAATAAATTGGACAGTAGACGTATCTGTTTTGCATTTTAAGCTGACAAACTTTTATTTTTGTTGTTTGACTTCAAAGAGGTTAAGTTTTTAATTATGGCTGCAACTTCCTTTGGCTGTGAATGTAAATGTCATAAATGTTGTAATAGATCACATGTAGGGTGTAAATTAAATGTTGGGTGCTACTTGGAGAAGTGTTTTCTAAGGACAAAATAAGATGAAAATGTTCTTGAGAAAAATGACTTTGAAATATGATAGAACAGATGGTAAGAATATAGCAAGTTTACTTTTAGAATGTTCAGATTGTCATGTGTAATTCTTCTTGTATCATCTCCAATATTTCTTTGATGTACTGCAGCACGGTTTCTTCTAATCATTTGTTTGTACTGATGGAGATGATACAAGAAGAATTACACATGACAATCTATATTTTATCTTGAAAATCCCGTCTCTCTCAGACATTGATCCAAATGTTGGAAGATGTCATTGTGGAAACCTCTCTGCATACGGTCGTTGCACTTTAGCACGATTAGCCCCAAAGAGAAATTTTTTGATTTTTCAAAATATTCCCATTGAATTATTTGGTATCGTCCAGTACTGGCAACAATCTTTCAGATGGCTGGACTCTTTAAGGGGTAGTAAGCTATCTTTCTTAGATCACATGGTGGCTAGTTTTTTTTTTTTGTTTTTTTTTTTTAATACACTAAATGTTATGATAAAGGATCAATGGTAAAATGAAAAATGAATTTGACATTGTTTGGTTAATCCAATAGGGTCTCATATCTAATCAGATCTTGAAAGAGGGCTCTTCATTTTCCTATAGTATAGGTACTTGTGGCGACTAAAATTCAGAAAAATACAGCGTAAAAATGATAATACCTTAAAGGACGAGTGACACGGAATAATTTTTACTTGCTGATTTTATAGTATCATTAGATATAAATATAATTAATGCAACAATTCTTTAAAAAATGTGGGGTTTTTTTTTTTAATGCCAGTTCCTGAAGATCGCCTAACTTCAGTCGCAGATGGCTGATGCTTGGCGCTGCATGTATATTATTCACAATGCCTACCATGCATTTGTAATCTAGTGCTGATAAAATAACTAAGTCCTGTTAGAGTACTAATTTTATTATTTGATTGAAAATGACAGAAGATTTTTTCTGTCTCCTTTACAAATCCGGTTCAATAAAGAGAAATGGAATGCAGGAAATCTTTTTATATGTAGCTCTAAATAAAATCGGGTGACTTGAGCATAATTTTTCTTCATTCTAATAAGTGATTGTCACGATAATTTACAGTATTGGGAATGAGTATCTTTCAAAAAAAAAAAAAAAAATTCTAAATAGATAGAACAGATAGCTGTTGATGGATAGACCATTTGGGTGTGCTGCAATTCAAAAACATTTCTATTGACAGCTTCATTGTCAAAGGCCAAAGAATTAGAATTTGGTCAACATTTTCATAAATCTGAAAATTCTATTTACAGAATTACAAAAAAAAAAAAAAAAATGGAATTTCTATTCAATTATATTAAACTGGAAATACCGTAAATACTGTATTTAGCGCCGGACATTCAATAACCGCCCGGGCGCTTATTTTAGTTCATTTCTTGGATTTTTCTTCTCTTGCTGCTTCTCACGGGAATTTTTGCTCTTCCAACTGCCACTGCTAAACCGAAAATCAGATACCAGCATGATTGTCTTCCAATTTCTTATTTTTAATTTTGGATTCAGTCAAGCAGCATAGCTGATGAAAAAATAAAAACTTAAGTTATAGCATCAGTTTTAAACTTGTGGCAGTAAATTATGCTGAAAATCATTCTACAGAGGCTACAGCCAAACAGTTTAGCATGATCCTAAATGCATTTAGGAATGGAAAACACAGCAAGATACTTTAGAAAAGATGAAGAAGGGCGAGGGTTTGATTATCTATATACTAAAACTCTTGCGTGTATTTATTTATTTATCTGTAATTCTATCTCCTCCTAGACGGTTTGAACTAGCGATTTGAAATTTTCAGGGCAGGCTTATCAATAAAGGACCTACTCTATCGCCAAAAATCAGCCCCCTACGACCCCCACCCCCTTCCCCACTTTCTGGGGTTTTCATTTAAGATTATCTGCTTTTGCTTTGTAATTCCCCTCAACAGATGGCGCGGGCGGGCGAAGCCGCGGGTAACAACTAGTAGAAAATACAAACGCTAAAATGGTTTTTTTTTTAGTCAGTTTCCTCTTGTAAGCATCTGTGGGTGTGTACCTGATAACAGACCAGTAATATTCAGCTAGCATACTTCCATTCCATTGATGAGCTCTGCCTGTGTCATTTCATGATGTGAACATCGTTATAGATGTACGGGGTTGTGCATAACCTTTTGCTAGGGGGCTGCGACTTAAACCGCAGTGTTGTAGCACACTCTTATGACGCTTCGGCAGAGAGTAGTTCATTGTGCGTCTATTGGTATCAAACAAATATGGCTGGTTTAATAAATGACAGTGAAGAGCAGCGTTTCATGGATAGAGTTCGTGCAAATGCATATCGAGAGGCAATGGAAGCAGGTGCGTCTTTTATTAATCGCAAATGGGTTGCGAACAAGTTAAACCGATTGGATAGATGGGTGACGGACAATTGGAAGAAAGGTTATGCTAACTGCCATGGCGAATTTGCTGAGGGTAGGCCCGAGAAATTATCACAGGAAAGCAAAAACATCATTGCTAATAACAGTGGCAAAAGACGTCGCAGCTGTGTCAACGTTGCACAAGAAATTAAAGCCAAGCGTGGAAAAACAATTTCTCGTTCAACGGTTCAAAGACATCGTCAGCGTGCAAACATCAAGCCATTCCATGTTATTCCATGGTGAAAATCGGTATTCTCGAGACCTTCTAATGGGACACCTGACATCTGTGCTGAAGGACATGGAGTACGATACTGCTCTGTTTGAGACACTCCTCCGCTCCTACCCAAAACGGATGCGTGCTGTTCGAGAAGCAGGTGGTGGCCACACTAAATATTGATGTGATAAAAGCAGAAATAAACGTACTTTTTGATTATCAACCGCAGAACATTCCACTTAGTTTTGTTTATTTTCCAGACCCCTAGCAAAAGGTTATGCACAACCCTGTAGATGGTTGAAAGTCAAGAGCTTGATGGTTTGAGTCATTAGAGGTGACTTCCTCTGAATCAACAATATATTTATCTGAAGCTGTAGGTATAGGAAGATCTTCAGAATGAGGAACTGGTTGCATAGCGCTTCTATATGTGCTACAATATAGATAGGTAAAATGCTAAAATGTGGACTTTTTGGATAAAGGTGCATGGTAAACAAAAAAATAATTACAGATTCGTTACTTTCATGACCTAATTTAATTATTTTTAACGTCAAAAATATATAAGAAACATATTTTCATCTAAAGGACATTTTTCATGTTGTACAGTGTCATTAGAGTAGTATATCCATTTCCAGGGTGCCTACAGGTCACGAAAGTCCCAGAAGTCCCGAAAAAGTAACAAAATTGGAAAATGGTCACGAAAGTCACGAAAAAGTAGCGAAATTAGAAAATGGGTCACGAAAATTCCGAGTTGCAGAATTAAAATTTGGTCATGGAAAAAATCTACTCACTCCAGTTTGGGAAAAATTCTTAAAAAGGTTTTTTTTTGACGTTAAAAATAATTAAATTAGGTCATGAAATATTTTTAAGATGTCCCCAAAAAGTCACTAAATTGACTTTCAGAAACTCTGTAGACACCCTGATTTCCTTAATTATTCGATTTACATTAGTATGAATTGTAGAATGTACATCTTTATAAATATCATAACAGTAACTGAATTGTGGTTTTTTATATTACATGTATGTACAGAAAAGTTCCTCAAATCTGGCATCCTAAAACCTACAATGATCAGAAAATGCTGCATGTTTTTTTTTTTTTTTTTTTTTAAAATTTGATTTTTGTAAAAGCACTTTTCAAAATTACTATTGGCGATTACAACCCTCTGTAAATAAAACCATCGGTTTCAATAGAATTAAGGGGAGACAACCATAAAAAAAATTGCAATTTTCGTCAAAGATTTCAAAAAAATTTTTTATGTCATAAAATGATTCCTTGATATGTTTGTCAAATATATCCAAGATCACATATTGCAAAATTTCATTAGACATACATAAAAAAAATGTTTTCTAGACCATATAGTGAATTTTGGCTATAAAGTTAGTATATTTCAAAAGGCTAATTTTTCTAATTGTCGTATCACAACTAAAATTTTTTGGGCTTTATTGAATCTTCTATAAATCCCAGTTGCTTCTATTTCTTATCAATAGATGGCAGCTGCTGGTTAAATTTTTTTAGATTGCCTTTATAACGAAGTCACTTTGTTCAGAGGCATTCTCTCTTATAATCTCTTTGAATAGCGGCTTGCCTTCATTATAGCAAACTCAACTGAAGCGCTTTTGTTATTTTTTGATTTGTTTTTTTCCCCCCATATTGAAGTTTCATTTTTATTTTCCAAAAAAAAAAACCTACACGAAAATTTTTTTTCTTAAAGAAAATTATCATTAAAGTCGATTAATTTTTTAAAAATTATAAAATATTTATTAGCACTAAATTTTTTGAAAAAATGCACAACATTGCATTAGGATTTTCTTTCTTCTTTTATTTTTTCTCCACATTTTCAGACGAAAATACCTACCATATTAATTTTACTGTAATGCAATCCCACTTCAGAGCCAAGAAAACCAGTAAAATTTTATCCTCTTGTATAATGTGATCCCCAGTGTTTGACTCATCGCTAACTTACGAGAAATCTGCAAGTATAATAACTTTTTACGTTTTTAAAAATTCATTACCTGGAGCTTTATAATTAAAAACCTTCAAAGTCAGTTGTTTTTTTTGCTTGCCCCGAGATACAGCAGTGTCTGCATGTACAGGGTGATACAAAAGCAGGAAAAGTTTAAAACTCTATAATCCTCTCAAAAATGCAGACAAAAACATTTTGTTTGCACAGAAACGATTGCAATGTAGTTGGGTTTTTTTTTCCAGGAAAAATAAATTAATGCTAGAGTTGTTCGGTTTTTGACCAAACAGATGGCGCTGTTAGATTACATAGGCTGTATAAAAAGAGCCTGCACTCGCTGCAAACGCTATTTCGAAAGCAGATAGTGACCGTTGTTCCATCTCACTGTAATGAAATTATAGGCATAGAAACTGTCATTAATCGAGAAGGCCCTCCTAATTAAACTATTATCAGAATAAGGAAAATGCCAGTATGCATGAATCCGAGATGGTAAATAACCTACGACATGTGCAGGGACAAAAATGATACGACGATTTGAAGCCACTGGTTCTTTGGTTGCTCGTCCAAGAAATGGCTGGCCCTCACTGTCCACTACTGCCACCCAGAATCGAACAGACAGTGCAAGCACTGTCGGAGATTTCTGCACACGAGGAATGCAGTGTGAGAGAAGTGTCCCGACGAATTGGCATTTCATACAGGAGTGTATGGCTATCACTGCGAATTATCCTTAAGCGATTTCCATACAAGTTTCAACATAATCATGAACTGACACCTGATGAGATTTCGCTAATTGGGTATTGAATAAAATGGAGCAGCAGAACAACTGGCTTTTCACTGCTTTGAACCGATGAAGTGCATTTCACATTTTCTGGCTGTGTTAACACACAATTGCCATGTGTGGAGTACAACAATCCCTACTTCAGCTGAAAGTTAGTTTGGTGTTGCTTCGCTGTTCATTTCATAATTGGTCCATTTAAGGACTGTTCTAAAAAGAGTTACCGTCACTTGTATGCACTATGCAGCATGTTTTACAGCCCAGCCTCATTTCATAATTGCAGACGTGACAAGCACTGCATACAGTCACTTTTATGCAAGACTGAGCACCACTGCATATTGATACACCTGTGCAACGGCCAGTCCGCTCAACATTTGGGGAGAATTGTTTCCTTAGTTGATACTTTCCGCATGTATGGCCATCCAGATGCCCGATCTGACACTTTGTGATTTTTGGCTACGGGTATATTTGAAGTCAAAAGTGTACTGCATCATTGGTAACATTGAATGATTCCATCCGGTAAATGATAGAAATGCAGTGAACAGTATTGTGTCTCATCTAATGGCTGTGTTGCTGGACAGGCAGCCTATAGAACTTTTGTAAGCTGATAGTGGATCTGCATCTTGCTGTCTGAAAATATGCATGTACTAATGTTTATAACCCGACAACGCCATCTGTTGGTCAAAAACTGAACAATTCTAGCATTAATTATTTTTTCCTGGAAAAAAAATCCGACTTCATTTTAGTTGTTTCTGTGCAACATAATCTTTTCATCTGCATTCGTGTGTGAATTATTGAGTTTGAAAGTTTATCCTGAATTTTGGATCATCCTGTAGATATCTCATTTTTCAACCATACTGGATTCGCAATTTAGTTTTGACAAGTAAATGCGTAAAGGGCTGCTGTCTGAACCAGGCAGTGACTTTCCTTTGTACAGCTTCATCGTCGCCCGAAAAATTATGTTTAAGAGGACTGAAAAAATGGAAGTCGTGAGGAGCAAAACCAGGGCTATATGATAAGTAATATGCTCTTGTAATCCCAGAAGACTGAACATTCTCTTACTGCCAACAAGACAATTGAGATGCTGAGAAAATTCAAGTGGAAAGTCCTCAAGCATCTTCCATATGGCCCTGACCTTGCTCCAAGCAACTTCCATTTGTTTGGCCCTCTTAAACATCATTTTTTTGGGTGAACACTTTCCCTATGATGAAGCTGCTCAGTCCTCTTAATTGAAGTGACGATGAAGCTAGACAAAGGGAAAAAGTTTTAGCTTACTGGTTTTGATGGGCTTGTGAAATAGATGGGACAAGTGCCTCAATGTACAGGGAGATTATGCGGAGAAATAAAAGTATTTTTCACATCAGCACTCGTATTTGTTTCATTTCTATATCCATATGTAATTTACGTACTGACTTCCCCTTGTAATTAGGATGATGCTCAGTTGATAGGGTTTGGCCCATGCTAAGAATTAACTTGTGAAATTTTGAATATCATCTATTATATTGTACATCCCTCTTGCCACATTTCATCCTTACTTCATTCTCTTTATCATTTAAATTGTACATATATTACCTCTCTTTAATGGGCTTACAAATGTTAGTACAGATTTTCCGGTATCCTTGGTCCCAAAGCCTTGCCGGACTAACTGTTTTGCCGGAGCATCCGATTTCATCTTAATAATAATTCATCAGCACACCCCTAACCCCTTATCATGTATCTAGACCGATGTTTATGTTTAACACCATGGCTGCGACTTGAATTTGCCTGTGAAGCCATAACTTTAGGGTTAAATTTAAGTAGTGGCAGCTCGTTCATAGGCACTGCGGCACCCCCAGTTTCACTTTCGATATCGATATAATGGTCTTTTTTTTTCTTTAATGTTATTCTTATACCTCTTATTACATGATCCTTAAGCTTAATTTCACTAGCTATTCCCTAGTTCGTGAAAAAAATACAATTTTCTGACGCAGCACCCCCAGAAATTTTAGCTACGAGCCGCCACTGAATTTAAGCAAAATAAGATATAATCTCAAAATAAAGGGAGACTACCACCAGCATGCATAATGTAAACAGACAAATTGATGGTGCCCTAAACACGGAGCCAGAGCCATCTGTTGGCTGTCCAATAAACATGTCTGGCGGCAATGGGATTTTCAAGTTCCCTCTCGTGATTTTGTCCGGATTAAAAAAGGTGCCGGACCATCAGTTGCTGGATGCACCCTTTTTTTTTTTTTTTTTTTTTTTTTTTTTTGCGCTCAAGTTCGTAGAAATTAATAGTGTAATAGTGGCACAGCTTCTTATTGATGCCGTGGAGAGTCTGTCTTGCTATGACTAAGAGTTAAATCCAATAAAGTACTATTAAAGACCTTGCCAATAGTAAATTAAAAATCATGCTGTTTTGGATGTGAAGGGGTGGTTTTCCAAATCTAAGACCATTTCTAATTTAATTCACGTCTATTCATAGAA
>JAHWFO010007316.1:2021669-2040591 GCA_023313115.1 Rhysida immarginata
ACTTCAGTAAATAGGCATGGTTTTCGACTTTAACAGTAATGTTTTCGACTTTAACAATAATGGTTTTCGACTTTAACAATAATTATTTATTTTAACTTCGACATCCATTCAAAGTAAATAATCAGCGATTTATTGTTGAGCGAGCTCATAGTTGAGTTAGTTCATTGTTGCCACTTCAGAGAGACGGCCTGAAATATGATGGCCATTTCAATTGTTGGACATGTTACAATAAAAATTAAACAATACATAATATGTCCATCACATTTCAGACGACGTAAAGCCGGACGAACTAAAGTCCATCCAACCTTAGTTTGCGCAAACTGTGATGGACATGTTAATTGTTTTATATTGTTCAATTTTTGTTATAACAATGTTCAACAATTGAAACGGCCATCTCATTTCGCGCAAACTAACGCTGGATGGACTATACATTATATACAAAAAAAATTTTAATAATAGATTATGAATATGTCTCTGACTTCCTTGTGGTATGCTCAACTGGATTTTGGAAAGAAAAAAATTTTTCTGGTGGAACCTCGCTCTTTTTTTTATTTCAAATTTTTGCTGGAGTAACTCATTTTTAGATGTCCAGCCAGCTAATAAAGCAATAGCAGCATTGTTAAAATTCAAATTTTAAGTGATTGTGAAGGGGAGGTTCGTGTGCACCTGGTAAAATCTTTACTTTTTAATTATACAATTAGGAACATTTGAATAAAAAAAAAAAGTTCTTTTTTTCTTTTTCCTATATAAACTGAAAGGATTGTGTTTGTCTTTCAAGAGGGTACCGAGGGAAGGTAGTGCTAATGACATTGCTCCTCCTGAAAGAGAATCTTTTTATATCTCAAACCCGTTTGCGTTTAAGTTAAATACTCGGCACACGAAATCGGACTAGTTGTTGAGATTGGTCTCGGACGATAGACAATGACCATCTTTGATTAATGGTCCACTTTGTATGGACAGGACGGAGTCGGAATAAATAAAGTGATGGACGCTAGTGGATTGCACAGAGGAGATTAGAAAAGGAGGCAACGCCCACTTTACCAAAGTCTAAAAAAAAATGGAAAAGTTAGGGGGGGGGGGGTGAGCTTATTGACGTTAAAAATTTTTCACACACACGTTTCTCTCTCTTTTTTACCCCCTTTTCATTTTGGTCCATGATAATGATCAATTTCGCTGGAGGAGGAGCGAGCGAGCTCGTATCGAGCGCAATTAACTTTGATGTATTTTGAACGCATCGATTCTGGAATTAAAAACACGTCTTGAATTAGTATTAAGAACATTTCTCTATATTTTTAAATTTCAGTTGAAAACTAGCTTTTACGCTACAAAAAAGAAGGAATAAATGTTGATAACTAATTATTGAAAACCTTTTAAACCTCAAATTTATATGCAGAAATAAAAATTAAAATATACTTTGTACTTCTAAAAATTAAAAATTCCAAAACTTTTTAGAATTTTGGTTCCATAATGAACTCTTAATTGTTAAGTAGTTTGTATATTTTAATTTTATTTGAGGTATATTGTAATCAAATAGTTATTAAAATTTAGTCCTCAGGATAAATTGGTTTAGAAGGAATACATTTTCGTTTTATATGCGTGTTTCTATGTGCGTTAAGAAACCTCGAAGGAATCAAAAGTGAAATTTGGATGAGAGGAGTGAACATGATTGCGAAGTTATAATAAACATGTTTTCTTATTTTCCTCCCTGGAGGTGTGCTGGGGAAGAGCGTGGGAGAAACGAGGAACTCGTCATCGGTTTCTTCACCATACTTGGCCTTTATGACGAAAATGAATGAAATTTGCTCGTAGATTTAGCCTGGAGTAGGCACGAGTAAGAGAAGAGAAAAGGGGAGGGGATAGGGCTTTTTTTTGTTAAGTTTCTCTCTGTCTCGGTCTCTCCTCCTTCGCTGTGGTTACGTCAACGCGCATAATCGGTCTTTTGCCAATGATTTAAACGCGGGCTCCATGAAAAGAAGGTCGCGTGTGGGCAACAATTCTCTCTCACCCGAGCGGAGCAGCAGAGGAGCCACATTCCGAGGGGTTGTCCACCAAAACCTGAGATAGAGAGAGAGAGAGAGCGAGTGAGCTGATCAAATATAGTAGGAGATTTACCCCTTAGGGACCAAGGAAGAAGCATTTTTCGAAACGATCGCACAAACCTCAGAAGTTGCTCTTGCCGTTGAACTGCAGGGAAGGCAAAAGTTTTTTCACGCTCTTCTTCACCTGCGCAAAAGTTGTTCTCCCGAAAAAAACTTTTTTAGGAAAGAAAAATTGAAAAAAAAATGAACTGTTTGCTGTGGATCGTGGTTCTCCTCTCCTTGTATGCAGGATCAGAAGCAAGAAGGAAAAAACTCCCTCCTTGGCACATAAAAATGGCTCAAATGCAAGGGTAAGGAAGAAAAATAAATATTTTGTATATAGGAAAAGTTTTTGACATCCATTTCCATCTATTTTTTTTTATAAATATTTTTTGATGTCATCCTGACACTTTTGTTATTCCTTTTCTTTTCATAGCTCTTAATTTTTCAATTTTTGACTATATTTCCGTCTGTCCGCACGGTTTTATTAAGGTGCGGAACATAACGATAAATGAAATGAACGCGCCTTTCATCGCATCCAAATTTCTGTGGGACCAATAGTTCCCGAGATATCGGCCAAAAATAGAATTTCCAAAATATGTTATATATCTCGAAAACTGAGTCATATCAAACTGGAACCAAAACAGTACACACAAAATCAATAAATTTTTGTATTGACCAGTGGTCAATATATTCCGACGGATACTATCGAAAAATCATAATTACCGGTAATCGCTATTCAACATCTGTAAAATATCGGACAGCCAATACCGATACGACGTATATATGTACATAGAGTAGACTCTGTAATAAGCATTAATTTGAAAAGTATTTCAAAATTGGACCACTCGTTACAGAGATATAGCATATCAACCGGATGATATGAACTGCTGTTCAATGTGACGTTTAAATTCAACAATAGAAACCTTAAAGGAATGAGGTACAATTTATAACTCAACAAATATGAGCCCTTTTGCAACACTGGCAAATTCATATCTCATGGTCAACTTCTACTTATAGAAGGCTAGTTTCGCTATTTAAACGGACGGACCCTAGAATTATTTAATTTATATAATTCCTGCACATTTATTATTATTTTATGATTTCACGTTTTATTCTCAATCGCCCACTTAAATACCTTCATTATCTTATACACTATTCATCCATTCATTAGCTTATGAAATTAGCTTATTCATGTACTTAGCTTTAAAACATGCTCATACAATATCTAATTCATTCACCTATAACATAATTATCATTAAATTACTCGTAAACTTTTTAAGTTCGTTTTGGTATCCATTCTTTATAAATCTGAGTCCTCTTGTTTCTCAATTGCATCTTTTCGCCGCCTCCATCACCTAAAACAGTTAATATTTTAATTTGGAGGATAAGGTTTCCTCATTAAAAGGATAAAGAAGAATGGATATATTCCTTTTTAACGCAGCTATTCTGGGTACTTTGACCACGCAAATTTTTAAAACGAAAGTGGCCAAAAGAAGAGAGGACATCGAAATCTCCCCATCCGGTTCTTTTATTTTATTTTCGGGTTTATTTTCGTTTTAAATCCGTGAAAAATCGCTGAAAATAAATGGATTCAAAGTGGAAACGAACGCGTCAGCTTCTGTTTAGGCGACGATGATCAAAGTTTCCTTGCTTTTTTTCCAGGGAAAACAGTTGCTCGCTGGTTAACAAATTAGGAAAACATCTGCCCCGTTCGACTTCGAAAGTTGAATCGAAACTAGACAGCAGCGGGAGGCAAATGTTTAATTAGAAAAAAACTTTTGTTAGAAATATTGTGCAAGTGTGGCCGAAACTTTATTTTTTCCGTTAAATTGATCTGAAACTGTGGCTACTTCAAAGAGGACCGCAAAACGCTAATCTGCCGGGGAGGGCGCCGGGTTCAATTAAAATACTTGGCAAATTCTTTTCGGTTAATGAGAAAATTTTTTGGAACTTTTTTTCGTCTTCTGCTTTTTAATTCTTTTTCCAATCTCAACACTAAAGCTATTTATAAATACGTTTGACCTTCCTTAGAGCTTCAACCTCATCATCAGTTTTTATGATCCTGCTCTAATGTAACTTAATAAACGTAGACATGCAATTTAAGAAGAATTTCATATTGGCCCTTTTAACTTATACTTTGTAATTAATCATTGAAAAAAAAAAATAAATAAAAAAGATAACAGGACAGTAAGTAGATTTACGGGATATAAATGAATTGCAATAGGAAAAATAAATAAATAAGAAGTCCAATTTTCTTTATCATAGAGTTGGAAGAAGACATTTCATATTATGTCCTTTTAAAAATCAAACCATATCTTTTAACTCGAAATAAACATCTCAAAAACCGGCCTTGAGTGAAAAGTAAAATTCATTCCAATATTGGGTTACAAAATTACTTTTGAAACTGTTTCTAATAAATAGTAAACGAATTCTTCTCATTAAGATTTTTGAAGAGAAAATGGAACGGAATTTCGTTTGCTTCAAAGGGACTATAAAATGAATGCATCAAAAAAAGCAATTTGTTGGCGTCACGGATGTGGAATGTGACAAATTAATTTATTTATGCTAATTAATTCTATATCGATTGAGAATAAAAATGGGGATACAATAATTCCTCATATTTCTAAAGGAACATTAAAAGCGATTCCTCTCTTTATCTTTCCCACAATTAAAGCTTCTTCCTCCTAAACGACCGATGATTGATGGTTGTAAAAATTGAATATTAAAACGCTAAAATTGGATGGAAATGGCTTCATTTGTATTAGTTAACTATCCCATTTATTTTTTTCTTTTTCGATGTCGTCGTCTTCTCTCTCTCTCTCTTTTTTCCCCACCGATCCCACTGTTCTGTCTCTCTGTTATGCAAGAAATTGTCTCTACGTTTCAGGCTTTAGGAGCGGCTTCCTCGCAAGACATTTTCAACGAAGAACCTCAAACTTTTAACATATTCTTCATAAAAGCCATGCAACCCATAAACATATATTAATTAGCAATTATTACTTAAAAATATTTTATATTAGAAATATTTGTTTTGATATTGTTGAGAAAAAAAAATTGTTAAGTTCTCTTTCCCTTTACTTCTTTTGATTGCATAATTTAAACAAGCCAGGTGACATTCTTAAACTGGTTTAAGAATACAAACAGTTAACTTAACAGATTTCCTCTTTTCTTTCCTCAACGTGATCGGAATGGGTGTGTCCATTGGATGGAGTGAGTGAGTGAGTGAGTGGGTGGGTGGAGAACCTGCAGATACACCTATTTTCTTTAGCCTATTGAATGGCTCACCACAATCACCTTCCTGTATTACAATAAAATTGAACTATTCTTTAAAAAATATGTTAGCTAGAAAGTTTACATGAGATATTTTAATTCACTTGATCTGTTACTTAAGAAATTCAGTATCTTCAAATTAATGCGAAATTACCTTTATTTATTTTAACATTAAGTTATACGTATATTCCTGTCCAAATATAATTTTCATTTGCCATAAGATTGAAACAGCCTCCTAAAGCTTATTAAACAATAATAATAATAATAATAATAATAATAATAATAATAATAATAATAATAATAATTATTGATATGGCATCAGTATAGTAAAGATCAGTAATGTCAATTTAAAAAAGAATTATTTTGTATTACTAGAATTAAAATGATTAGGCAATGGTTTCAGTAATACTAATTTAATATTTAATTAATTGGAATATCTTCTCAACATGTTTTGCCTGATGATATTACAAGAGATTAGAATACGTTTTAAGATGGTTAATTAGGAACAATATTTTAAGATTTTGAAAATATACAATAGATACAAAATATATCCATATTTAAATTAACAATGTATATAAGATTATAACAAATTTCAATATTTATAAATCCAAAACTTTAAAATGAAGACCTACTCATCAAACTTATATTACTTCATCATAATTTCACCAAAATTTAATTTCATCAAAGCTAATATATTTCATCATAATTCTTATTTTAATTAAAAACCAATTAACAATATTAAAATTATATCATATTTTATTATGTAAATTATTTAATATTAATTTAATATTCCTTAAATGATCACACGTTTCATATTTCAAAAAAATGATGTAAACAATATAAAATCACACAGCCCAAACTTTATCTCAAACTTTTGTTACACCATCCAGACCATTGAAACATCATGTTGAGAAGACTCCAAGTAATTAAATATTAATATAATATTTACTGAAAAACCATCTCCTAATTAATTCAATTTAAAAGCTTGGTATATAAAAATCTTTTATTTTCAGCATATAGTTTATAGCAAGCTGTAGTGAATTCTTTCTGACCCATTTGAAAATAAAAAAAAAATAATCCGAACTGTTACCTAAATGTCAATGTTTCTGAAAAAAAAAAAACAAAAAAAAAAAAAAGAGTTAATTTTTTTTTGATTTATTTGTTTCTTTGATTAAAAAAAATGTTTGATACAACTAGAGTCACTTTATAGGAAATGACTCTAGATACAACTGAGTATCCTCTATATTTGTCTTGTTCTTTTATTTCCAGCCCAAACACTTGTGCTGTTGAAGAAGTTCCCGACATAGGCAAGCAGTATTGGACAGAATGCAAATACTGGATGCACCGAAACATTTGTGGACGAAAAACGTTAGTTCCTTGAGAGAGACGTGGCTTGCCTCGTTTGATATTTAAATCATTTGAGTATTAATGTGGATAATTTTTTAAAATTATATAATTTCTTGGTCATTATGTAAACAAAAAAATATATTATGCTGGCAGAAGGAAGCTTACAGATTGGTTTAGAGGATAAAAAATGGGTTGACTTTATTAGAAGAAGGAGAGGGGAGTGATAAACAAACTCGTTATTGAAATTTAGGACACAAAGGTCTGAGTTGAAGGTGAAAACACATCTCATTGAAAACAAATAAAAAAGACTGAAGTTTGAATTTTTTTTTTCAAAAACTCGCTATCATTTTTTTTTATTGTAATCAATACCATAAAAAGCAAACATACTAACCTATAACATTTTCCAAAACCAAATAAGTAGAAAGAACGTTATAGTTTTATATTTCATATTCAAGATTTTTATTTTTCAAGCTTCACCTCCTTGCTTTTTCCATCAAACAGAAAGATGTTTTGAGAAAATGAGAAAAAGTGGATTTATTATGAATTTTAATCATTAACTTAAATTTGCAGATGGTAATAACTAAATTTTATAGCAGCAAACATCAAAATTCAAAATTAAGGATTGAATAATATTTATAAATGAACTCGCTTGTCCTTTTTAATAACAGTAGAGTAGAAAAAAGAAATTAAAAAAACATATACAGTTTTTATTTTATCTAAATTTAATGCAGAAAATTTTGTTTTCATTAAAATAAGAGCAAGTCTCTTTTTCTGATGATTCAAGAAAAATTATTTCTATTTTCTGATCCAACTCTCTGCTCATATAAAATCTAGAAAGTTGCATGAACACAATACAGATGAAGTAACAAAAAAATGATAAAAAGTGAAGTTGTTGTCCCCATCTTTGATCAACATTACCTAATGTTTTTAATGAGGTTTTCACTTAACTTTTAAGGCTGTTATTAATTACCATTTATGTTAACTCTGAGGTTAAAAAAAAATTTTTTTTATTGAAAAAACATTTCTATCAACCATCTACAATTGAGGATATTTTAGATTTTACCTGTAACTGACAAATGCCGGCTCGGTGGCCAAGAGCGTTAAGGCGCAGATCTTATCGTTCTTGGATCCAGCGAGTTGCGGGTTCGAATCCCGCCAAGGGCATGTATGTTTGTGTTTGTTCTTTCTCTAACATTTCCTCTCGTGAGGTTGGCGTTAGGAAGGGCATCCGGCCGTAAAATAATCATGCCAAATCAAATAATTAACACAGCTACCCCATATGAAAATGGGAAAAGCTGATGATAAACAACAACAACCTGTAACTGACAAATACAGGGTGACCCATTTTAAAGTTTCACTTGGAATATCTCTAAAACAACACACGGGATCGAAAAAAAAGTTCTGAATGAAATTTATTTGTCTCGGAGGGGGAAATCGAATGGTACCAAAGCGGGGACAACTTTGAAATCTTAAATAGGAACCCCCATTTTTTATTACATATTTGGATAGTATGCTAAATGTTGCCCCCTGTCCCATCTCCAGGAGTTGAAGGCCCAGTTTGGGATTATTGGATAACTTTATCACGAATGTTGAAAACGTGATTTAATAAGCTTCAATTCGATGTGTTTTATTCGAGAATTACAAAAAAAATTATCTTTTGCGATTACTGCACCATCTATCATGAATTGAAGAAAATGTGTTCAATAAAGTTAGATGGTTTTTGACATACTATCCAAATATGCAAAAAAAATGGGGTTCTTATTTAGGATTTCAAATTGTCTCCCAACCCATAGCAGGGATGGAGGAGGGGGTCTATTTTAGTACCATTAGATTGTCCCCTTTGAGACAAACAAATTTAATTGGAACGCTTTTCGATCCCGTATGTTGTTTTCGAGGTATTCCAGGGGAAACTTCAAAATGAGTCAGCATGTATGAGTTGTTTTCGAGACATGGCATCCTATAGCAAATTGCACTCTGGATTGTACAAATGAATGAACGCATTTGAGAAAAAAAAATAAGCCGTGTAGTTTTTATTTGGTGTATACATATATCATTTTATAGGTATAATAAATCTGAAATTTTCCCATCAAGATAATAAGCATTTTATCCAGAAGTTGAACAATCCATCTTTTACCTGTTGCTATTTCATTAAAAAAATTTCTCTTATTGATGTTTGTGCCTTATTATACTGTATATCCTTCCTAACAAAAACAATTTAATTTGTTGTTATTAAATTTGAATGATTATGTTTACATAATTCTTTGTTTTTAATAAAAAACTTTGCTTTTGTTAAGGATTATCCGTTATGAATGCTGTGAAGGATTTGAAAGAGTCCATGGTGAACAGGGTTGCACAGGAGGTAAAGAGATATAGAAAAAAAAAAGACCTTTCTAATATAATCTGGAAGAATTCTCTGACTAATTTAAAAGTTAATTAAATGAGAATGGTAGATATTTAGATGTGCTCTAACCATTTAAGTTTTGTTTGATTACTTTAATGAAATAAAATATCTTATAAAGGAAGATAATTATTTTGGTTTCTAGTCAAACCATTGAAGGATGTACTTCAAACAGCAGAGGATCTTGGTGCAACAATATTTGTTCAGTATATTAGAGAAGCTGGTTTGGATAATCAACTCCGTCAATCTGGAGCTGTCACACTCTTTGCTCCCATCAATTCAGCATTCGAGGTGATTTATGTTTTTCTACAGCATAATTGAAATGCAAACAAAAAAATAGTGAAATGTCAATATCATTATCAGAGATGTCTTTTGGCATTTCTTTTTTCTGTTTTTTTTTTTTTGCTTGATCATTTGTCTTCACAAAATCCTTTTTTTTTTTAATTGCCAATACTTTCATTGTATACTTCAGTAAATATCTATATAGGTAATTTATTCTCAAAATAAATTTAAATAATTTAATAACAAATAAAATAAATCAAAAATATTTATTTTATTTTTGATTTATTCATTTTTATTTTATTTTTTATTAAATTATTTACATATTCAAGGGTTCTTGTGTCTTGTCCTTTTTACTTTACATCTATCAAAATAAATTTAGTGTTAATTCTTTCCTCTTACAGACAATCACTAGAGAACAACGAGATATGCTGGCAAAGAGTTTCAATAATCCAAAATCACCGATTCTTCTCTATCATATGGCAAATAAGCGTGTTTACTCCAAGGACTTCCATACTGATTTGCTTGTTGATAGCCGACACCCAAGACACCAAATAAGACTAAATAAATATTCCAGTGGGGTAAGGAATATGAAATATATGTTGTATAAAAAAATAAACGTCCCTCCTCCCTCCGCCCAGGATTTTGAATTTCCTTTTGGAGCAATGAATTTTCCAAAAAAAAGTATTAATATAAGCCTGATAAAGCATTAAAGAAAATTAACCCTTTATCGAGTGGGTAAAGTGAAAGGTATGGCTAGCTAATGTGGAAAAAAACAGAAAAACTCATTAGAAACCTTTCACTCGATAAAGGGCAGAGGATGAGATTTTTTCACCGGGTTTTTTGCTAAACCCATATTTTACATGATGTTCTACAACTTTCTAAATAACACATGGGGGTCTAACCCCTACCCCTACAAAATTAAAATTTTCAAAATTTACCCCTTCACCCCCAGGGACGCAAAATATTTTTATTCTGAATTAGGGGGCATTAAAACCAAATAATCAATATTCATTTTCCTCCAATCTGTTCCCCTTGAGCCATTATTTGGACCTAAAGATGGGACACCAATTATGAAACACCCTGTATAGGAAGGGAAGAAAACCTCTTGCCATCAAAAGATGGTATTTTTAAATATTACACACCACATTATCTGTCCGGTATTTCTTTTCCCTCATTGAGGATTAGAGGTTATTCCATTCCACAGTATTTGCTTATTGTTTATCTTTGATGACATGAAATGCTAAATGCATACTTTGAAGGCTATGCCATCATTCTCAAAGGTTTTAATTTTGCTGTTGAGGATGAAGGTATGAAGGCATAACCATTCAGCTCTCCACAATAAAAAGTTTCCCCTTTCTATGCAGGCAAATCCACACCACAGCTCTTTTTTGTTTCATTATAATCCATTAATCGCAGTGTTCAATGATTTTGCTTTATACATTGAAAAATGTTTATATGAAGCTCCATTCCTCAGTTTACCTGTTATTCCTAGACACCATTCACATGCTTGGTTATGATATTTATGAAAAATGGAGTTAATTAGTTTGGCATTGAAAGGCTCAATTAATTGTTTAAATATTAAATGTGTAATCTAATTTTTATGTAATTATTATGGATTTTTTATTGTTAATTTTTCTAACTTTTTCATGTAAAATTTTTCCCATTGTTTTAGATGATGACTGCAAATTGTGTACCTGTCATGAGGAAAGACCAAGAGGCCAGCAATGGCTATGTTCACCTAATAGAAAATGTTTTGACACCTCAGGCCCCTAAAGACTTATACCAGACATTAGAAGGTGATGGCCGTTTTGAAGAATTATCCCGAATGATCAAAGATACAGGTGTATCAAATCAGCTTCAACAACACAATGGCTTTTTTACTATATTTGCTCCTTCCGATGAAGAATTCACTAACATACCTCGCTCAAAGAGGCAACAGATAAAGAACGATATGGCTGGACAAACGGGTAAAATAGATTATCATACAATCTAAGTACAGTATAATTATTTAATAAATTAATAGTTGTAATACATAACTTAAAGAAAAGCATATTTTGGCATTAATTATCAAAGTAATTGTGTGAGTCTTTTTTCAGTTCTTTCTCAGAATCATATCATCCCCCACACAATCTGCTTATCAGCTATAACAGATGAACACAAAATGACTACGTTAAATGGAAATAAATTAACACTGGTATGTAATGAAACGGGTCTATACGTTGATGGCAGTAAAATAATGGATGAATCGATAACTGGCACTAACGGTGTAGTGCATCTTATTGGAAGCATCATCAACCATGACAGAGGTACATATCACTAAATGAACGTACCTCCAAAATGCAAATGCTCTTATAATGTCAAAGTGATATATTGAGTGTTTTTTTAAAAATTGCAGTGAAAACCGTTTGGGAATTAGCAAACCACTACAATTTGGAAGTATTTTCCCATTTAGCAAAGCGAACTGGATTAGAAGCACAGTTAGAAAATTATGGGGATGTGACTTTATTTGCTTTTACTGACGATGCATTTAAAGGTAAACAAATAATTACTTAAATAATATTGGTGTACAGCCAAGAGCCTAATCTGAATTTCATATCAGGTTTGGTAATGCCCCTCTCAGTCAGCTGATACTCATTTAAGAAAATAAATTTGATTTAATTTATATGCACATTGGTACAGCATATGGTTATTCTGCAAATTCTCATCATTCCAGCATTAAAGCAAGAGGAACAAGATGATATTTTAAACAACATGCAAAGAGCTCGTGAATTGCTTAGGTTTCACATCACACCTGGAAAACTGTTGAGAAATGATATTACTGATGATCAGCGAGTGCGCTCTTTAGATGGACAAAATAGCTTAAGAATGCGAATTTATAGAAAGGTGTTTATATTAAGTAATACAACCTCTGACAATTAAGTTCGGTGAATGACCTCATATTGTGAGTGGATTGCTGGCTTACATGAAACAGCAGTTACTATCCTTCAAAGTAATCCCGTCAATGGTAATGCACTTCAGGGAACAGCTGTACAAGTCCTGGATAGCCTTCAGTTGGGTCGTAACATTATGTTGGATGTCTGGCCACTTCAGGGGGCGTCTTCCATGATGTTCCGGCCTTCTCGGAACCGTTTAAACCACTCATAACCACACTTCAAAGTGATACCACTTTCTTTGTAAACTGTTGTCAGCATTTCATGAGTCTCTTTCGTTCGCTGATACATTTTGGGTTTCGACCATGCGCACTACACCTTCACTCTTCAATGTCCTGTTTAAACACTATAAACACATTCACAGCGCTGATTCTCTCAAATTTGTTTAAACATGTTTCGACCTGTCTGGGGCAGGATACGACGGTAGCGCACTCTTATGACCGTTAGCAATATGAGGTCATTCACCGAACTTAATTGTCAGAGGTTGTATATACATATGAATGCATTGCTATGTGTTTATGAAAATTAATTTTTTGGTTTGTGTTCATTTGTTTTAGGGCTGTGGTGTTGAAAATGCAATGATGACTCATACTGATATCGAAGGCATAAATGGTGTTATTCATGTCGTTGATCGTGTTCTAACGCCACCAAGCAGAAATGTTTTGGAAACACTTCAGCGAGATGGTAATTTTAGGTATGGTATTCAGATAGCTCAATTCTAAAGCAATATGGAAATTCTCATTATAATCATTATAGGTGAACTGTTTTGAAGGCTTATTTTTACACTTGATATCGATGCATATTTACCATAATTAACTATTCTCCAAAAAATAAGTTAAAATTATGCATGTTCATCATTTCAAAATAAATTTCCGGATTCAAATGAAAAAATCATAAATATGCTTTTACAGATTATACATAGGATGTCATATTTTTCTTGCTGGATTACTGCTTAAACACATATGTTGGCAATGAAAATGTAAGCCATTTCAGCAATTAAATGACACTTACAAGGGCACTGCATGGACATGTAATCACAGATTTGGTTGAAATTTTAGGAGGTCAATTTATAACATTAATATATCTTCTGTGTAAAAGGATTTGACTCAATGGCCTTTTGTTTCGGAGGAAAAAAATTAAAATATTTTACGTTTATTATTTTAGTACCAGATAAGCCAAGTGGGAAGAAAGGTATACAACTTAACAGTGGCGGTGTAGTGGTTAATGTCAGTAAATCTGCAGAACCTGATGTTAACCACTGCGCTACCGTTGTTAAGTTGTATACCTTTCTTCCCATTTGGCTTATCAGGCACTACAATAATAAACATAAAATATTACTTGTCAGGTGAATCACAATTTCTTGCTTGCTGATTGGTGTGTACAATTCTCTTCGACTCTGTTGTGTTGAGGTATTGTCTTTTGGGTGTTGCACTACAGTATAATGTTGCATTGTTCTCACTACATGAGTGGCAAATGTATGAGGAAAGCATTGGAAGTAGCTTATATTCTGTACAATAAAAGAAAAAACTGGCGTGATGCCAGAATCTGCTATTAGCCAATCAGAAGCCTGGCTGAGCGCTCAGCTAGGCTGCTGATTGGCTAATAGCACTTTCTGGCACCACACCAAGTTTTTTCTTTTATTGCACAGAGTATAGGTCATGTTTGAAATCGCTTAAATCCTTGCTTATTTATACATGTAAGATGCTAGAAGGCCTGATTAAGTATCTTTGTAACGTAGTCATGTGTCTACTATTTGGAGGTATACACCTTCCATAATAAAGTGGTTGTTATAATTGATTTGAAATTTTCCCACAGGTGATTTTTGTATTACGATGCACCTCATAGTATTTCTGCAATTAGTTTTCAAGTGTAAAGAGCATAAAGAACTTGTTTTCTATTTGATTTTTTCCCCCTTTTAATTAAGTCATATAAGAAATGTTTACATAAGGACCAGAGGTTACGTGATATTTGTTAATGCTAAGAAGTATGTGACCATCTATTCATTTTAAGAAAACTATTTATCGTTCTATACAATTAAAAAATTTTAAATATTAAACTTATTTTTCTCCCCTACCTTTATATAAATCAATTTATTTTCCATTTAGTATCATTTCAGAAGCTATCCAAAAAGTACAAAATGTCGATCCAACAATATTAAATATAACACGACTTAATAGTGGCTCAGTAACATTCTTTGCTCCGTCAAATGCAGCCTTTACCAAACTTGGTAACGAAAGACTTCGTGAAGTTATGGGGAATACAACATACTTGACAAAAGTAATCTATTTGAAGAGAATTATTTCTAATAATAATTTATTTGAATTTACAATTTTTTTTTTTTTTCTAATTACAATATCCAACAGGTGGTAAAAAATCATATTGTTGAGAATATGATTTCCAGTGGTTCCTTCAGGTCCCAACTCCATTATAAGGTTAAAACAGAAGAGAATGTTTTGGAAGTACAAAAACATTCTCATCACAAGATCAAAATCGGAAAAGGTGTCGTCATGAAACCTGACATTGTCACAAAAGATGGCATCGTTCACACTGTCGATACAGTTCTGCTACCTGAAGAGGAGCGACGAGAAATCCGATTCCACGGTTAAAGGAAAATATTTAAATTCACTTTGCATTATTAAAAAAAAATCCAACAAAAAAAGTCATCTACATACAAAAAAGAAAGTAAATAATTTCAATGCAATTTTTAATGATGAAATATTTTTTTTATGCAAATTTTATTTACAACTATAAATAATTAAAAGAACTAAAGCAGGCCTTTTAAACAGTTGTGAATTTATGGAATAGTGTAACATGTGCCTTGACCAAAATGTCTGTTTCTACAGAAAGTACAAAGAAAACGAGTCTAAATCAATGACTTCAAAGACAATTGAAATAAGAGGGTTTATTGCATTAAGAATTTATTCCTTTAATTAAGTTTTAACAAAAAATATTCATTTACTAGCGTGGGTTTAGAGTCTTATCCTACTGATATATCATATAACACAAACCCTTCCTTACTGGCATTCTATTAATTTATAAGTTGTACCGATTGAGAAAAAAATTTATTTCAAAAATGCAAATTGTAGCAGTTAAAAAAAATTTTTTTTTAATCATCTCGAGATGATCTTCACCTACAATCAAGAGGAAAATTCTTAACGCAGTTTCTACTATCGATCTACATAGTACCCAGCACTGCCTTGTGTAAATTAAGATTTTTAAATGTTTTAAGATTCAGTTCTACATAAGACACTGCCATTTCTAAGTAAAAATAAAATTTAAAAAAAAAATCTTTTGTTTGTTGTCTCTATCTTCTGTTAATCCTATTTTCTACTTAATCTTAGTCCTTAATAAAAGGAGTTGGCAATTTGAAGTAAATTTCTTGGTGTTAAATTTCTGTTAATATTTTTGTAAATTGCATAATTTTACTCATTTATCAGTTATGTTGTTTTAATAAAGAGCTTAGCAAATGATTTTCACAGATTCATTAAAAAAAATTAAATATTTCCAGAATGGAAAAATTAATTTGGAAATAGACCACTTAGTTCTGTACCGTAACAACATATCCAGTGATGCTCTATACCTTTGTTTTACATTAGAAATTGAACAGAGGATGGCAAGACCCTGAAAACAGCTAACGTTTCTTTTGGATAGAGGTTATCCTTTGTCAAAGCAAAAATAAAATTCACTTGAAAGTATAGCCTCTATCCAAATTGTCAGCTTTTTTCCAGGATCACCTTGTGTTCAATTTTTGTGTCTTGTCCTTTTCTTCTAAATCAGTCATTTATTTTATATTGATATTTAGGGTCATTCAATCAAATCATAAATGATAATAAAACCTCCATAATGCATTATTTTAATTTTGATTAATTTTAAAGACTTTGATTAAAGACTATAAATACAAGCCTTATTTTGTGAAAGGTTTGTTTGGAGCAAGTTAGAGGTCCTTTTGTCATTCAGGATAAGAATTTACATGTTTAGTTCCATTTAGTTATTTACACTGCTTCCATTTTGACTGCTTAATCAGCCTTTAATAATACACTTAGAGGCAGTCGTGCTGTACCAGTTTGGTATACTCATGGTCCCTGGTGCATGACAAAGTGGAAGTAGGTCACAGCATTTTTCTTTTAGTTTTTCATATAATTTAATTATTTAGGTTATTGTTTACTAATCACTTCTTCCTGCTAAGGATGGAAGCCTACATTATAAAATGCAACACATAATTCTTTGTTTTCTTTCAATTTCCTTTTTTAAATTGTCCACTTAATTTATAAATCAGGCTTATGTGATTGGTTTTCCTGGAGAAATTACTCCAGTAAGTTAGTAAATAGAAATTAAAGTCACTCTCGAAACTTGTGGGTTCAAATCCCACTAAGGGCATGGGTGTTTGTAATGCCTTTTGAGTAAATGTGCATCCTTTCTCCCCTCTACCCAAGCAATAATCTGTAATGATTTGTTGTTTGTTACCCATCCCATCTCAGAATGGTGTGATGGAATAAAACCATAGATTATTTAAGAAAGGAAAGGACAGGGAAAATTCCACCCAATGGCAAGTGAAAGGTGTCATGCTGTTGTGCGTAAATAATGACATTTCTTATACTCTGGCATGAAGGTAATTGGGTGCTCCATCACAATGCACAAAGTTCAGGCCTTTTTTCCTTTTTTTGGTCAAATGTCTTTCCTCAACTGTCTTTGAACATAGTAAAATTGAGCACTACCAGTCTGGGTTACGTTTTAAGCCATTCGTCTTTTGAAAGTACATCCTGATCTCATTCTCCTGCAATGTTCTACGACACAAAGCATCTTGCAAAACTCATTGCTTGCCGAATCATTAAAGTTCTGTTAGGTTAGTGATTTAATTCAGTTAATTCAATAGCCTCTAAAAAAAGATGAATATTGCTATGGATATGTGCAAGATTGTATGACCTTGAGCTGCCTATTTAAAAGAAAATTACTATAATTAAACTGTCAGTAGAGAAAAGATTAATTTCTAAATTTATGACAATCTATAACAATTATTTTATTAATAAATTTAATATTCCATATTATACAATAATCACACAAAAAAAAACTTATCAAAAGCTATACAGAGAAAAGCTATACAGCATTCATTCAATGGCTGCACAGAACACAAAGAAAAATGGCAAAAGATTTAAAAAGTAATAAAAATATATTTTGGACCTATACTTTATTTACATAATACTTAGTTTCATCTTAAATATATTCAATATAAACTAGTTTTCTTCATTATACGCAAAAAATCTTCTTGGTTTATTTCCCCATCTCCGTCCCGATCGGCTTCGTCGATCATTTCCTGTCGCCAAAAATTTCAAAAGAAGCAATCAACAATTGCAAAAACCCAAAACATTAACTGACAAACTAATTCTTAATAAAAAATCAAACCAACCTGTAATTCTTCATCAGTTAGATTTTCTCCTAATTCTTCAGCAACTTTTTTCAAATTCTTAAATGAAATTTTTCCCGTGTCGTCACTATCAAAGAGGCGAAAGGCTTTCAATATCTCTTCATTCGTATCCTTTTCAGTCATCTTGGTAGCCATAAGTTGTAGAAAATCATCAAAGCTAATTCTTCCTCCATGCAAATAAATGAAAAACTACATAGATTAAAATTCCCCCATTTCCTCTCCGTTTTATCAATTTCTAAAATGTAATGTTCAAAATATACTAAAGAGCATTTAAAAAAAAAATCCCATTATTTACTGAAAAAAAATTAAACTCTTTTTCATATTCACTTAATGTTTTTGCATGCGCACACATAATCTGCACTCGAGTTGAACTGCACATGCAATCGTGGACATTACAGCAGTCCAATGAATACGTTGACTAGCTGAAATTATACAATTGATGTTACTTACATGCAGCTACTTGATAAAACCAAATGAAGACAATCTACACCAATGTACTCAGAACCTAATCTCGAAGACATTAATATCCCTGGTTCAAGTAAGGGCAGTTTCTTCAATTTCAGCTCCAACTTCAATCAGAAGTCAAATAGCAATTATTTCATAGGCATGTTAATGACTGAATGTCTTTCCTGATAACCATGAACAATAAATATTTAAAGGGTTGACCCAAAAGGTACATCAAAAATGAACGATTCAATTTGAATTCATATATCCATAACCAAAATAGATACGGTAGATTCCAATTGAAATTTCTTCTAATGTGCAGAAATTTCTGAAATTTTTAACATATTGTGAGCACTCATTCATTGCCTTGCAAATATCAAGCAATGCTCCAAGTTTCATCAAATATCTACTGCTCACATGTTTCACCTATAAATGGGTGAGCAACTCAAAAACCAGTTGGACATAAAAGCCCACTAAATCTACAGAGGCCAAAGACATGTCCAAAGCAGACAAAACCTAAAGAAAATTTTGTTTGATTTGCTCCTTCCCTGCCACAGACAGTTCTCAATTTACATAAGTAGTGAATAATTCCTAGACCCTCTATATAACTTGAATTTTATACAAGTTGGAAAAGACTTATGAAGAACTAAAAAAACTAAAATGTATTTTATTTTCTGTAATATTCATTTTTTGTGCAAAAAAACTTCATTTTCTCTATCTGGCAGGGTAAAGCTGTGTGAACAAAGTG
>JAHWFO010007316.1:2040691-2067462 GCA_023313115.1 Rhysida immarginata
GGGGTTAGAAATGGAAGAAAAAATTTCATGATCTGGTTTCAAACTTGGGACCAATGAATTGTTCATCAAACCAGGAGTTCTGCTTGGAGCATTAATTCCAGTCTTCATTTATTTATTCTTACGAGTGCTCATCAGCTATCTGATGGTCTGAAAAGGAAGAGAGCTGGGTGCCTGCCCTTTCATTGGCTTCCACCTTAGGACAGTTGAGGATAGCTTGATTGGTTTGAATCCAGGTCAGAGAATTTTTCCAAGCATTTTTTTTTTTAAACCTTATCCTTTAATTCCAATTTTCATTTATTAATTTCTTCTGAAGTGAGAAGGAACTTTTTCTACGAGGTGCATTCAAGTTCTAAGGCCTCCGATTTTTTTTCTCCGGATTGGAAAGAGATAGAAACATGCGCATTGTTTTAAAATGAGGCCGCGTTCATTGTCAATACATCCCAGAGATGGCAGCACCGTATGGCAGATGGAATTTTACCGCCAGCGGCGAGAATGAGAACTGTTTTAGATACTTAAAATGGCGACGTTTTCCTTACTTGAACAGCGTGCAATCATTCGTTTTCTGAATTTGCGTGGTGTGAAACCAATTGAAATTCATCGACAGTTGAAGGAGACATGTGGTGATGGAGTTATGGATGTGTCGAAAGTGCGTTCTTGGGTGCGACAGTTTAATGAAGGCAGCACATCGTGTGACAACAAACCGAAACAACCTCGGGCTCGCACAAGCCGGTCTGACGACATGATCGAGAAAGTGGAGAGAATTGTTTTGGGGGATCGCCGAATGACTGTTGAACAGATCGCCTCCAGAGTTGGCATTTGTGTGGGTTCTGTGCACACAATCCTGCATGACGACCTGAAAATGCGAAAAGTGTCATCCAGGTGGGTGCCACGAATGCTGACGGACGACCACAAGGCTGCCCGTGTGGCATGTTGCCAAGCAATGTTGATGAGCAACGACAGCATGAATGGGACTTTCTTTTCGTCGGTTGTGACAATGGATGAGACGTGGATACCATTTTTCAATCCAGAAACAAAGCACCAGTCAGCTCAATGGAAGCACACAGATTCACCGCCACCAAAAAAATTTCGGGTAACTGCCAGTGCTGAAAAAATGATGGTGTCCATGTTCTGGGACAGCGAGGGCGTAATCCTTACCCATTGCGTTCCAAAGGGCACCACGGTAACAGGTGCATCCTACGAAAATGTTTTGAAGAACAAATTCCTTCTTGCACTGCAACAAAAACGTCCGGGAAGGGCTGCCCGTGTGCTGTTTCACCAAGACAACGCACCCGCACATCGAGCTAATGTTACGCAACAGTTTCTTCGTGATAACAACTTGCAAGTGATTCCTCATGCTCCCTACTCACCTGATCTGGCTCCTAGTGACTTTTGGCTTTTTCCAATAATGAAAGACACTCTCCGTGGCCGCACATTCACCAGCCGTGCTGCTATTGCCTCAGCGATTTTCCAGTGGTCAAAACAGACTCCTAAAGAAGCCTTCGCCGCTGCCATGGAATCATGGCGTCAGCGTTGTGAAAAATGTGTACGTCTGCAGGGCGATTACGTCGAGAAGTAACGCCAGTTTCATCGATTTCGGGTGAGTAGTTAATTAGAAAAAAAATCGGAGGCCTTAGAACTTGAATGCACCTCGTACTACACATATGTCAAACTTACTTAAGGAGGTAATTGTCTACATTTACTTGAAATTCAAACATGGACTATTATTTTCTTTCAATGACCCTGTATTTAAGACTCCTTAATGTATAAATATTTAATTTTGGCTAGATAGGCAAAAATGCGTATGCAATATCACAGGGGACTTAAAATGCTCTAGAGCAGTGTTTTTCAACCAGCAAGCTGTGGCACACTCTTGTGCCATGAAAGAATCTTAGCTGTACTGTGAAAACTTTAATAAACACAAAAATAATAAAAAAATTTTTTTTAAAAGAATCTTAATCATCTTTTTATTATAAATAACATTTCTTTTTTTGTTTGTTTTTGATCATCATAATTTAAGAGTGCACACTAGTTTACTGTATGGTCAACTGTGGCACGAGATAAAAATTGAAAACCCTGCTCTAGAGTATGTTGTTAAAAATCATTTAATGGACAGCTAATAAAATTCCCTGCATCTAGATCTCAATTCTAAGCCCTGTTGCAATAGTGGTAAGAGCAATGAGGCCGGTACTTTTGATCCCTGGTTCAATCTCAGTTGCCAAATTTTTCCTTTCCTACTTTTAATTCAAAAGTATTAAAAAAAAAAAAAAAAATAAAAATAAAAAGCAGTTACTCGTATTTAATGGCATATTTTGAGTCTAATATCCAGAAGTTCTCTTTCACTAGCTTTTAATTTGGAAAGAATCAAAAGCTTGAATACTTGAGTTAAACATTTATTTGGAAATGCCAGGAAATCTACCTTTCCCATCCTTGTCGACCTCCTGGACCATTTTCTTAATTTCTTCTTTTTTTGGCTCAAATCCTAAAGCTCTCATTGCCACCTTTAAAATAAACCAAACTTTTATTTTTTTTTTAATACACAAACATTAAAGCAGACTTATAACTTGTTATTATAACGCTCTTACTTTTAATTCTTTTACATCAATTGTTCCTGTTCCATCTGTGTCAAATAAATCAAATGCCTCCCTTATATCTTGCTTTTGCTCTTCTGATAATTCCAAGTTAATTCCTTGTTTTTTCTTTTGTGTCATGGCTCGATGTGTTCATGCACAAACAACGAATGGATGGGTCAAACTGCAAAATATGGAAAAACTTTTGAATAAATTTATGCTCTATAAAACATCACAATTGCCTTAAGAGAAAGACTATGTGGATCTAGATCAGGGGTCTCAAACTCAAACGTTAGTAATTTATATGTGTGGATGGCCTTTGATATTACTTGAGGAAAACCTCTTGTCCACAAAAATATTTTTATTCAAGCGTATACATATTTCAATCTCTTTGAGATCATTATTCATTATGCTTGAATAAAAAAATTTTCATGAACAAGAGGTTATTCTTTTTCTTGAGATGTCGTTATCCACAGTGGTATCCATCATTTGATATTACTGTTCTGAACTTTTCATGGTTTGTATTTAAAAAGTAATAGTTACGGTAAGTCTTATTCTTTGACCCCCTCCCCCCTCCTCTAGAAGAAATTTTGGATTTTTTTAATACCAATGTTATCACAGACTATTGAAACTTCACTAATGGTTGAAGTGAAGTTAGGTTACTGCCATTAACTCGTAAATGGCTAAATTCCAAATCTTTCTCTTTATATACATCCACATTTCTCATATACCATACAGTCCTCATTTTGCATAAATTCCATCTCTACTGTAACGTAGATTTCATCTTTTGTGCCACCTTATCTATTTCTGCATTTGTGCCATCTATCTAACCAATACAGTTTGTGGTATATAAGTTAATGGGAGCAATGATTACGTTAAAATACAAAAGAAAGAAATGAATTGAGGCCTTACAATACTGCATTATATCAGATACGATGACTAGTTTTGGCTTTATTACCTGCCTTTATCAAGTCTATCCGCTATAATGCAGTCGTTCAGTAAGGGGTCCATAGTGCTGTTTCTATCAATAAAATTGGTAGAGACTTTACAACACAACAAAGGGAGAACAGAGTTTCCGACTAGTTTTGCCATTTATTCCCGGCTTTATCAAGGATACACACAAGAGGACATAAGCCTTTATATCCAGAAAATATGGTACAATGCAGTATTGTTAAGGCCTCAATTCATTTCATTAAGAAATACGATACTATGTCCAATCCACTTCAAGAGACAAAAGAAAGGACTGTAATTTCAAGAATCTAAAAAAGTGGCACAATGAGGCTAATTTATCCCAATCAAACATTCCTATCCCTGGGTATTTCTTAATCTTTTGCTCATAATATTCATTCACATTCCTTTCCCACTTACCAACCATACAGATAAAATGCAATGAATGGTTATTTGATTGACACTATAACTATTCCTAACCGGTTTGTTCCAAGTGCCCAAACTATCTCAAAATAGAAATGGTTATTGCTGCATGCCCTACCTTACTGTTAAGAATATGTTCCTTATAATCTGTTCAGCCACACCTTATAACCGCATTTCATCACTCATGTTCATTTCTCATTTAAAATTTAAAAATTTTGAAAAACAGTTATGGAATTTTATGAAGAGATATAAAGTCATATAAGGTAAAGCTGCTATTGTGTTTAAAGGTGAACTATCTTTTATTCTAAACATTTCTCCCGTATACTAAATAGGTATCTTTTTTGCATAAATTAACAGATTTTCCCACCAACCTCTACCATATTTGGTCCTCGATCCTTTTGTAAAACATCACTGTCAGCATTATCTCTCAAATACACTTCTCAGATACACGAGATCTTTTTTCTTCATAATGTAACCATTCAATTTATTTTGTGGAGTGCCAACCTTGGAAAGCAGGTTTCAACATTCACAGCCATGGTCTAAAGAATTGTCGTTCTCTGTAAAACACGCATAGTCCCTTGCTTTTGATACTTCAGTAGAACTTAAAATAATATTCACTGATTAAGTATTATTGGTGAACTTCCACGTTAAATAGTTATAATAGTCCACTAGTTCTAATACTGAACAATTCTCTAATTTTTAAATTAAAAATAAAATTAAAATTCTACATGTGTTATTTGACAAGGCTAAAGCAATTTATCTTAGGGCAGAGCCTAACTGGAAGCAATTGGTCCTACTTTCAAGTAGCTCATTCATTTTTTACCCTTCTCAAACATAATGATTGACATCTTCTCCACATAAGTTCTCATCAGTTCCTTTTTTTTTTTTTTTTTTTTTTTTTACACTGTCACCAAATGTTTCTTGGAACAGAGAATGGTATTTTTGGCATGTAGCATTAACAGATTCTACTGCCAAATTTAGACTAGAAGGGCTACTGGATGCTGGAACTTGACTGGAGGGGGAGCTGCCAAGGGCTGTCTGCAAAAAAAAAAAAAAAAAAAAAAAGTACAATAGTTTAGACTGGATTGGTTTGTTTTGTTTGGGATTAACGTCCTTTTCAACTGCCATGGTCATTTCAGGACGGCGTTATAGGGGCTGCAAATTTTGCCTCGCAAGGGTTCTTTAACGTGAAGCCGGCAAACAACTACACGGGACCAACGGCTTTACTTCCCTTCCGAAGGAAGTGCATGATCTCAGAATTTTCCCCCTGAAAAAATCCTCGTCGTCCTTGGCCAGGGTCGAACCAACATCCTTGGGCATCAGAGGTGATCACGAGCCACCGAGACTGATGTTTAGACTGAAAGGGCTGCCGGATGCTGTAACAGTGGTTCTCAACCTTTTTGACTCTTAAGGCCCTTTTTAGAAACCAATTTTTATGGCAGAGCCCCTTAGGAATGGGGAGTTAATGATGTCTTACAAATTAATGGTGTTCAGGAGTTCCTGGATTGGCTATGGAGGCATAGGTCGAGAAGTGCTGCTCTATAGTATAACTGGTGTGACCATTAAAAATGTCATAGCCCTCATAAAAATGATAGGGGGCTGCGCTCTGCCAAAAATGGCTGGACTTAGTACTACATTCTTTCATACCCGATTGTGTCATCATCTCCTTTGCGCATCACTGTATGCCTTCAGTAAGTGATAGGGTTTGCATAATTCTGCTGCTCAACGTCAAACTTAAGCCCGGCATTCCCTCTTTTATTCTTACATAATCTCTGCTCTTTGGTGAATACTCTCATAGCTCAAAGCATCTATTCATTCACACCAAATCCCACATATTGCCTCTTTTCATTCTTATCATATGTTCATAATCCCATATTTTTTAAGTATTAAGGCACAGTTAATTTGAAAACAACCAGGTAAGAATATTTCATTGAATAATAATAATAGTAATAATGATGGCAATGTTTCAGTCGTAAATCCACTTACACCTTTAATAAATAACTAACTCCTGTAGAGCTTAGGAAATCTTCAAGACTCAGAGGCAGTGATATGCATTCGGTAAGTTCACTACACAAGACTGAAGATACAAAACCGTGATAAAGAATATACAAAATAAATCGAGTTAGCTCGGTTTTTCCCTTTTTAAGCAAACATTAAGGGATGAATGCTTTAGACGATATGTATTTGACGAGGATGCTACAACTAAAACCACCGCCAAGCCCTGCTACTGCCCTTCCTTCCGTTCGTTCGTTCGTCCGTTTCACACTGCTGCTGCTTCTCTGGTGATAGAGCCATAGAGAAAAAATGCTATGCTTGATTCCGCCGGTAGATGGCGCCACGCATTCCATGGTTGTGTTTAAAGCATTCGATACCTCCTTCTGTGACCAAACAAATGTTATTTTGGGTATACGAACAGAGTTTTATAAGAATAAGAATTCAATCATTTTTATCCTCTATTTTCTAATCAATCAGTAGTATTAGGGGCTGCGCAAATAAAATTTCAAATTCAAACAAACTTAAAATTAAATGAACAACAAATGATGGACACCACCCAACAGACAACCACGAGCACACGACTTAATAAATTGATGATCAAGTTTAATGGATAAATTTTAAAATAAATCAGAAAGCTTTTAATCTACTTATTGCTGGTACCTTTTGCGTTGTTATTGGGTTGAAAAGTAGCTGAAGTTTTTGGTAAATCTCTTATAATTCATTGTCTCGTGTCCCTCGAGGCCATTCATCCTATTCGACAATGATGCAAAGTCGAAAAGGAAAGAAAGCCCAGAGGAACGGCGACTTTTCTCTTTTGACGTTTCATCCAATGAATTTGACATTAGGATAGAGAGCAAAGAAATATTGGTTAACGTTAGCAGGGAATTTTTATCTTCATTTCTTGCCTTTCTTTTTTGCTTTCTTAGAGCACATCGAAAATGACGAAGAAGCAAGAGAGCCTGACCTATTTGCCTTCGGTGCACAAGAAGTCGATACCATCGAGACGGAGGAGCATGTCGGCTGACAAAGAATCACTCGATTACGACAGCATCCTCGACCAGATGCATTTGACCAAAAGCGACCTCGCTCTTCTCGACACCAGACAGCCTTTTGTACGTCATTAACCTTAGCAATGGACATTTCACTTGACCTTCTTTCCTTAGACTTTTGTCTTGTTTAATCTTACCAAATTTGCAGCCAGAAATCGGGACGAAGTCGGCATTTGCCATTAAAAGAAGCCCCAGGAGGAAAGAATTGTTCACGGGTATTTCTCCTTTCCTTAGGTTCCCGATCCCAGTAGAAAAATTGAACAAGAAAGAAGTAGACAAGTAAGCCCATCTATGCTAGTGGAAACTAAAAGTATCACACCATGGTGTACGTTGACCAAACTTTTAGGTAGTAATTTCAACTAACAAGGATCAAATGATTAAACAACGACAACCATCAATACAGGGTGTTTCAAAATGAATATCTGGGTTTTGAGGCTTCGTAATATTTATTACATTTAACTTACAGTTATAAATAATACATCAAATGAAAGAGCAACTCAAACGGTTTTTCCTGCAAGTGTTCAATGTGAACATTGTTCGTCACATGGCACAGATCGAGTCGATAGGGGAGTTCTTCCCAAACCTTGATCAGTGTGTCTGGAGTAACTGTTGCAACAACTGCTTCAATCCTGTTTCTTAAGTCAGGTAGGTCAGCTGGTAGCAGAGGCACATACACATTACCCTTTATGAATCACTAAAGGTAAAAATTACACGGTGTCGGATCAGGTGATCATGGAGGCCATGCGAAACAAGCTCTGTCATTCGGCCCCTTGCGGCCAATCCAGCACTCGGGTAAAACGACATTTAACCAATCGCATACCGAATTATGCCACAGGTGTACCAACAAAACTGTTCGAGTTGCCTCAAAATCCCGATTTTCATTTTGAAATGCCCTGTATTATAAACCCTTGATACAAAAATCTACAAATTTTTTGAAGTTTCAAAGATTGAGTTGGTTACTATTTAGGATTTTTAGGATGCAACAATGTCAAGATCCTTTGCACCCTTTTTTCATTTGATTAATATCTTAATACAGTCCTAGCCAGGACTGCAATGTGCAGTTTTGCAGGTTGTGCACCACACAATTAAAATTTCCAGCTTAGTGCCATACATCACTTTGATTATTAGTATCAATACCACTTCCATATCACGGTAAAAGTGTTGGGCCAACCAATTGTATGGCAACAGCTACTCTTAGGAACCCTAAGTCTCTTGAAAGTTGTTTGGTGCCATTTTATGCCAAGCTGGAAAATGCCATTTGATATCATGCTCATGAAGGATCTCACTACATGGTTTACAATTTTTTCTGCATAATGACAAGCACTATTTTCTGTTGTCATTTGCAGTTGCTTCCTACCCTCATCCCAGAGATTAAAGGCATAGGATGGATGTGCTGTTTCAGCAATTTGTCTATGCCTTTGTTGATACAAATCTGACTGCTTCAAACAGAAATGGTACTTGTCGCTGAACAGTACATAACGCTTTGAGAGAGTCCAGTTTTTCCCAGCTTCAAACGACCTGTTTTGAGAGTTCGTTCGTGGTGATCTGCCTATATAAGTTATCTATTTGCTAGATATTCTTTTATGTTCTACTTATCTTCCTTGCAGTACTATTTTCCGATACTCTCTACCACTTTTCACAGTCTCAATTGCCCTTCAACATACTGTATGAAGTTTCTTGTGTGTCTTCTGCATTATGTGGCCTTCCTTGAAGTTGGACAATTGGTGGTAACTTAATTGAGCATGTCATCTGGGCACTAACTATTAAGTCCAATATCTAAAAACAATTCACAATGCATATAATGTAAACTGTACAAATGACAGTTTGTTAACTTTAACTAACCTAGGAATAATGCATACACAGTTTGGTGCAACTCACTTCCAAGGTGTCCATGGTGTAGCACGTTCCACAAGTGTACTTCAAACAGTAGGCTACTTAAAGTAAATAAAAATCTTGTTAACTCTTTGAATGCATTTGATTTTCAGGAGGACCTGCATTCCAAAACACAATGTTTGCATAGAACTTCTAAAGAATGGTTTCCCTCAGGCTTTCACTGACATGTTCAATGTATTTGCCGAATTCAAAGAGCATGTGAAAAGAAATAAGCCACAGAACAATGATGAGAATGGCACCAGCGACATCCACAAAGGCGAGATGGAGAAATCCAAGTTGGAATACTTGGCCAAGTATTTACACAGAGCTGAAGATGCTGAACGCCAAGGTAGGAGTCAAACAGTCAATTTGATTAAAGATGAGTTTGAATAGCCTTCAGATGAATTTTTTACTCTTTAACTAGGTCAGTGGATTCAAGTGTACCAGGCCAAAAAGAATCTGGCCAATTATTTCCGTGAAACTGGGGATGACTGGTTGGCCCAACACTTTTACCACGATTGTCTCCAAGTGGCCAATAAGATTGACTCGGACGACGGAAGGCGACTAGCTGAAGCCAATGGTTACATGGGCATTTTCTACGAAACAAAAGGTGACGTGACCGACTTAAAAATTGTCTTTAAGTTTTGGGAGTGATCTATATATATTTTCTTCATTTGTTTAGGCAACTTGGATAAAGCCTTAGAGCACTTTCAAATAATGCACCAAATGACTGAAAATACTGACTGGTTGAACACGAACTACAAGTCAATGCACGTGGAGGCATCGAACTATGTGGCCAAAATCTACTCCATCATGGCTGACAACAACCTTAAGCAAGGCGAGATGGGCAAGGCACTCGAGCTCTACCTCAGCGCCCTAGAAATGACGTCAAAAGGTGAGCCCAACAATAAATTCGTTATTTAGAATAGATTCTATTTGCTAATGGTTTGATTGGCTTTAAAGCAAATGACAAGATGATGATGATCAAAGTCTATAAGAAGCTGGGTCACATGTACAAGACAAAGAATGAACTGGAAGAATCCCTGAATGTAAATTTATATTTTATGCTCTGAATGAATACTTGGCATTTGTGGGGAAAATAACATTGCACTTCCATCCTCTCAGTATTTTCAGCAATTGGAAAAAATTTGCAAAGAAGTTGGGGAATTTCAGTCGTTATGTGACACCTACGAAGCTATAGCTCAAGTTTATACATGGTAAAAGTGTATATGGTATTTTGTTGTTACATTATAGCTAGCGCAACGAAAAAAAGGGGCCAATCAGAATCATTCTCTTATTGATTGCACATTGAGTGGCAGCACTAGCAATCATGGTGGTCTCACCTCGTGAAAACCTAAACTCATTCACTGCAGCATCTGTGATGGCAGAAGTATGCTGCAATCACTTGTAACGGCCAAACAATTCAAAGTCGTGTTAAGGACTGATTACATGAAAAAAGAATTCCCAAAGAATTGCTAAGAAACACAGCTCTGGGTCTTGCCAGTTCTGATTACAGTTGTGCTTGAATCTGATTGGTTCTCGTCACATCCGCCATCATCTCTGGTTGCGATATCTATAGTATATATTAGAGATATTGGAAAGCCCAGGAAGTGTAATAGGTGTCCAGAAAGTCGATGAAAGTGGCTGAATTTGTCGGCATATTAAATCTGAAAAATCCCTGCAATGTTGAGTTGTTGTTTATTCAATTACCAACTCTAATGGTGGTTGTTGCCTCTCTAAACAACTCTAAATTTGGGGAATTTTCAGGATTGTTGAAATGTCTATGCAGAGAGTCTGCAATGGCTCTTCCTTAATTTCATGTTAAATGGGTAGTGTCTATAGGCAACTGACTGTTTCTTATGTTGCCTTCTCGGGGGCAATTAAAAGATTTATTCTAAAAATAAAAAAAAACAAAAACGTTATTATGTTTTTATACATAAATACATCTGGGCAGATCCTCTATTCTCTCAAGTGAATTCCTTTCAATCAATCTTTGTCTTCCAAATACTGGAAGGATATCCTTTTCAATTGCTCACAGTTTAGACCAACAGGATCAAGCAAAGTATTATTTGAAGAAGTTTGCGTACACAGCAGAAAGACACAATTTGGGGGAAGCCCTCATCAAGGCTTCCTTCCTACTTGGCAAGATCATGTCCGTCAATCAGGTGAGAAAGATATCGAACATGTGTGGGTCTCTACTGGCTACATACTGAACATTTATTGCATTGTTTACTATTATTCTGCTAATGGTGTTTTTCTTCTTTATCTTCATTCAACCTTTATTTTTTTTTCAATTAGCGAAACTATGATGCCGCTTGGACCAACTTCATTAAGTCGTTTATGGTGTCCCAAAAGCTAGGTCACATTAAGCTCGGCGACAAAGTCCGAGTACACAGTGGGGTTGCTCTGTCACATAGTTTATGGTCTCAGTATACAAAATTAGTTAAAAGTGACTACAGTGATGATCTGTATAGCTTAGTCGAATGGAAACTCTTCCCAATACCTATAAGACTTAAGCCACAAAAACCTCGTCGACTTTCGTTACGAGGATCGTCGCAAGTCAATTAACAGCGTCTCATTAGGAAGTTAAATCAATAAGTTGGAAATAAAGAAAAAATTTTTCTTCCTTTTTTGTTGTTTGATTAATTGTTATATAATCTCTATAAATCTTTTATATGGTATGTAACTGAACAGTTTGGCTCTGAATAAATTATAAGGACATGGTATATGTGATTTGATTATAATGTTATTAATTAATTGCATCAAACATCCAATTTTAACGAATATTTTCCCCAACTTGATATGAAGACCAAATGGTGTTTGAATTATTTAGAAGCAATTAAAATTGGCGGCTCGTTGACTGAGAGCTCGAAGGTGCAGGTCTTATTATTCTCGGAACCAGAGAGTTGTGAGTATGGATGTGTCCTTGTGTTTGTTGCAATGTTCCCTCGAGGGATCAATGCCAAGGTCATCATAGGCATTGTACAACAATACTCTAAACCACTTTAAGAATAACTGAAATTAGTAGCACCACCATAGGCTCCATGTAGGTGGGTACTGTCAACACCACATAGAACTGGTCAGCATGATAACGGAACGGTCATTGATTATTATATCATCATTAGTTGATCATTGTTAATCCTATAAAAAGCCCTAAATTTGGTCGACTAATGATGATGTAACAATGTATGATGTTTCCGTTATCAGGCCTTCTGTCTAGGTGGTGTTGGTGCTGTCTGGGAAGCATCAGTGTTTGTAGATGAAAGGCAAACCATTGATTGACATGCAGACATCCCTTAATAAATATGATTAGCCAACAAAACATTGTTTAAAGCTGCATTAATCAGAATCTAAAAAACATCTTCACATATCATCTGTAGACTATAACATGACACTACTGCGTTACAAGCAAATGAGGCTGACCAGACCGCACGAATTCCTGGAATGAAACCATGCATGCAGTAGATTCCCCTAAAATGCAGCTTACAGGATGGCAAAAACAGTTATCACACGATAACCCCCTCTTATTGCAGAAGAGGGAATGAAAGGAATGCTCTCGTTGATTGGTTATTTGTGTCATGTGATGCTCAAACCCAATCGGAAATGACACTACATCAATGTTCTCCCCAGTAAATTTTATCAGCTGGGTGGAAAAATGAAATAGCAGGGGAGACAACAAATAAAACATTATGTAGCTTAATATAATTTATGTGCATTTAGCCAGGCGGTCACCGAAACCAGACTAGCAGCGTGCCTCTTCAAAAGGGTCTGGGGGGGAATCCTGCTACAGTTACACACTAAAACTGATTCACAAGTGTCGATTTAGAAAGTCTATAATTATTTTCATTGTAGATTGTGAAGAGTTTTGCTCTCCCCTTTTAGTAATCACAATTTCCAGCGATATACTTGTACAAGGTGACAATTATTGAGCTATATGAAAAAAAACTTGTTAACTTTTGAACAATTGGCGAGATTCAGTTAAAACTTGAATGCAGGGAATGTTGGGATTTTTTTTGAGCATGCAAACTGTTACCGTCAAAATTTATAGAAAATTATCTTAAAGTGACCCAGATTTCAAAAAGATGCAGAACACAACCCCACCAGACCAATAGAGTGCTTGAAGTTCTGGAAGAGCACTTTGGAGAGCCCATTCTGGCTTTGGGGTACCCAGAGGCCACTGGAATGAGAATCTCTTGGCCACCATATTCTCCTGATCTCAACCCTTGTGACTCATTTTTATGGGACAATATTAAAGATGAAGTTTATGCAAATAATCTCGGAACCATCGCAGAGCTCAAAGTAGCCATTCAGGAGTTATCAAAAGCATCGATGTCTCAACACTTCAGTGAGTTTTGCAGAATTTTGCGTCTTCGTCTGCATCACATCATAGCCATTGACGGAAAGCATATCGAACATGTCAAACTAAATCTGTAGTTACATTTAACATTTGAATAAAATTTTTGAACATTTGAGTTTTTGTTTCATATAGCTCAATAATTGTCACCCTGTATATGCCATGGAATTAAATGAATTAAAAAGTAAGTTACTGTGTATATAAGCCTTCCCCTCCTCAGACTAAATTTAACAGAAAATTGATGTAGACGTTCACTTTAAGTTTTATTTTTTGCAACAATAAAGTGGCAAGATAAAAAAATGGATTTTAGTCATCTTTTGCTTAAACGATTAATTTTATTTGAAGAACGATTATGACGCACATACACATACTCAGTGCTAAATAACAATCTTTCACCTGAAAATTATTATATAAAGCTAACAATTCTGATATTAAGCTAGATTACAATTGAAAGGGTTACATTTAAAAAGGTTATGAATTCTAATGAAAACTTAAAGATGGTTTTTAATAGCTTCGATATTAGCAACAAGCTGGGTTAAATCTCCGTTACTTTTCTCCATCAATTTGATGACCAGCTCCATCATAGAACTTTGGTTTTGTTGCAGCCCTACTATCATATCCAAAGTTTGGTCTATGTTTCCATTGTTCAACTCTAGAAGCACTGCAAGCCAATTGCCTTCGTTATCGTACCCCATTGACAACATCTGATCGACAGCTGATGCGATGACAGGATCTTTAAAAAATAAATTAGTTGTGCTTATATCAGTCGAGGAATCGTATTTTAGAACAAGATGGGAAATTCTAATTCAATTTCATGCAAAATCTGAACTTCAATTTTACATTTAGTTATCAGAATTTCTTAATATGGTTTGCAATTTTTTTTTAATTGAAAATGCTTTCATCTAGTGCATATACACTGAAGAGCCAAAACATTATGACCATCACCACATAGATGAATGAACTCGTTTGGATCAGATGGAGGGCACGTAATTAAGTGGAAATGGTATTTAACTGCTGCTAGAGAAGGAAGGAATCAGTCTTGCACTTAATTTTGCAAGCGATGGGAAATGCTGCCGATCTAAGCGAATTGGATAGAGGACAGATTGTAATGGCCCGAACACTCGGAACGAGTATCTCCGAAACTGCACGACTTGTAGGTTGTTCACAATCTGCTGTTGTTAGTAATAATGCAAAGTAGATAAATGACGGTGAAACCAGCAGTAGACGCCAAGGTATTGGACGCCCACACGTCATCAAAGAAAAAGGACGTCTGAGACTGTCCCGCTCAATAAAGCAAGATCGGCACCAGACAGTGGCTCAGCTGATAGCCCGATACAATGCAGGTCCAAGTGCAAGTGTTTCAAAACACACAGTTCGGCGGACACTGTTAGATATGGGAAACACACTGTCCTACTCTTGTGTCTCTTGTTGACCGAGCGTCATTGTCAACTATGCCTACAGTGGCCCCTTGTACATCGAGACTGGATCATGGATAAGTGGAAGAGAGTTGCCTGGTCGGATAAATAACAATTTCTTATTCATCACGTCGATGGTCGTGTCAGGGTACGCAGACTTCCAGGCAAACAGTTGCTCCTCCCCATCTGTACAGCAGGCCGTACACAGGCTGATAGTGGTGGTATTATGCTTTGTGGGACGTTCTCATGGGTGGCTCTGGGACCTATAGCTATGGTAGAATGGACCATGAAAGCTGCAGACTATCTGAACATCATTGCGGACCAGTTGCACCCTTACATGGCGTATGCCTTCCCAACTGGAAATGGAATCTTCCAGCAGGACAACGCCCCATGTTGAAGTGGTTCGAGGAACATAAGGATGAATTCCAATTAATATCCTTGCCACCTTACTCGCCGGATCTTAATCCAATAGAGCACATTTGGGATGTCATGGAGTGGCAGCTCAGAGCTCAAACATCACCATGTGGAAATATCTAGACTTTGCGTAACCGCTGCTAAGACATTTGATACAACTTGTCTCCAGTCATCTACCAAGAACTTGTGGCATCCATGCCAAGGTTGAGTTGCAGCTGTTTTGCAGGCCAAAGGTGGCGCAACGTGTTATTGAGTAGGTGGTCATAATAAATTGGTCTTCAGTGTACAATTGTTAGACATTAATTTCTTTTAAAGAGTTAACTAAATGAATGCAGAATCTTTGACAATAGCAATACCTGGATGAGAAGGAGTGGCAGAGGCAGAAGGTTCCTCTGCAATTTTCTTTGGTTCCGTGTGTTGTGGAGTCACGTTGGCATCCTGTTCTTTCTCTTGATAATTGATGTAGGTCCATTCATTTGTGTCCAAAATATTTGGGGAATCTCGATCAACTGACATGGTCTTAAAGGAATAGAAAAATAAATTAATCAAGGAAGATATTTTTTTCCTGAGTCATTATTTTTTAAATTTTACATTCAAAATAAGAATGAAATTATTATATAACATGCAAATGCTTATTGCTATAATTCAATATCTACCTGTTCGTTAGATGGGGGATCACTTCGACCCACTGCGAAGCTGTTGAGTGCTTTGCTCAGATTGGTAATGTAATCTGCAGCTGAGCTTTTCTGAATGTTGCTTTTTATACTCTCTGCATTAGAATCTGTACCTTCTGTGGATGGAGAAATTTCACGTGCTGCAACTCCATCAGACTCCACAGAAGCTGGTTGTTCCATCTCCATTTTCTCCTCGCTCGAAGAGGTTGGTACTTTGCTTTCACTTTTGGGAGGAGAAGAAGGTTGTTTAGATTCACTTGTTTCATTTTTTGGTTCACTACAAGTGTGTCTTTCGCCATTGTGTTCAATATCGACTAACACGTCGATTCCTAAAGATAAATTACAGACTCAGTAACTGGAAAAGTATAACGTGCAATACCTAAGATTTAATTTATATTTTTTAACGTAGTACCGTACCTAAGGGATCTAGCATGGCAGCCACCGATTCACCCACTGATTGCAAATAATCTTCTGGTTTAAAAGTCTGTTCTTCTTGGGTGCTGTCTGATGCTTGTGGGCTCCTAGTAGTTCCTAGTTTAAGACAATGCAAAAAGTAATATTAAAGAAAACTTTTTCAATCCATACAAGATTAAAATCAAAATATCATTTGTCTATCATTAATCCAAATGCTAAAACTGCATACCGGCTTGAGGAACAAAGTTTCCTAATTGTCTCCAAACTCTTTCCAGAAAATCCGCAGGATTAAAAGTATGCTGTTGTTGTTGCTGTTGTTGCTGCTGCTGCTGCCCACTGTTCTGTGGAGAAGTCTCTTTTTGGTGATGGAATTTATGACCTCGTCGCCAGCCACAACCACCGTGGCGACCCCTGTGAAAAGCTGGGTTCATCCAAAATGGGAAGAATGGATGAGCACCTCCAAAATTCTAAATTGCAAACAAGTAAGGAAAAACCAATTCAAATTTGTTAATTTTTGGAAAGCAAAAAATTCATTCTACATGGAGTTGAGATCTTTTAACATGCAAGCTCAATTCCAAAAAAAACTTACTCTAGCAGATGACAAAGGTATGCGAATCATCACATGTTCTGGGTGAAGGCTTTTGTGCTCGCATTTACCACACAGATCATAATCTGGGCATTGCAAGCATTTGTATCTCATGCCTGACACTCCACCCTCGCAGCCATCGCAAGTAATGCCGGGGTGAGCGTCTGATGCATCCTGTTGCTTTGAAAATTTCTTACTGGTTTTGGGTTCTAAAAGAACAGAAATAAAATCAAAATGCATATAGCAGAAACATTTTTTTTTTCAAATTTTGGATGCAAATTTGAGTATCTTACGTACTCTGAACATAAATTTTCAAGACATCAGTTTTCAGCGATTTGATGGCGGTTATCAATTCTTCATCAACAGTCATTATGATGTCATCTTCATCGTCATCTGAAAAAAACAGTGTTTTATTTAATGATTATTTTTTTTTAATTATCAAAATGAATTTTGTTGTAATTAAAGTGCAAGAAAACCTTGACTTTTATTAAACCAACCTTTCCAAAAGAGAGCAAAACCTTTTTCTTGTAAATTTTCAGCATACAATTTATTCAGTTTTTCCCAGACGCTTGAAAGAGATCCTTTCTTGGCTTCAAATTCGTCCAAGATAAAACGACGAACTTCTGTTTTTCCACTGTTTCGAACAAGATAGGATTTCACTGACAGGCTCATTTTTAAGCTCTAGAAAAGATTTGAAACAACCAAATACATTAGAAGATGTATGTCCCAGCATATTTTTACTTTATTAGTGCTATAAGGATTCCAAATACTCTGAACTTGTGGTTTGAACAGACGTTCCGCAAATTTGTTACAAGTGTTCTATGAAATTATTGCATGTTTATCATCAATTGCTGTCATCTATAGTCTATGATCCTTTATATATTATTTCTTAAGGCAACACCCCTTTTTCTACAAGGGTTAAGGCATAAGTCATGGCAACTATTTTTTTTCTCAGAACTAAGGGATGGTATCACAAAATGTCGTATGTCTTAAGGAAGCCGTAGATTCGTAGTATGTTTCCATAACACTAGATGACTCTTTGATTTCCTGTTGTTGCTCAGATGAAGCAGAGTTATAAGCTACTGCAGAGCTAGGGGGTGGGGGGGGGGGTGGAAAGAATTGGAGCACCCACTCCAAATGACCTTTTTCCATGTGATTTTGACCTCATGCAGAAGGTAAAGGAACCATTACGTGGTAAACTGTTTAGGACACGAATGGACATTGCAAATGCTGTGCAAGAGGAGATGACCATGTTGTCTCCCAAACCCCACCTCCCACATCTTTGGCAGTATGTTTTAATTTAGGGACTACTTATGTGTGCTGTAATGATTCTAAACCATGAAACCTGTAATGTTATGTCAACCACCTTAATAAACATGCTGGTGTGTTGTTAAATATCTGTACATTTCGTCCATTCACACTCGAATATTTTCACATTTTCCATCAATGCTCAAATACTCACAAAAAAAAATTGTTGTCACGACTTATGCCCCAACCCTTGTATTTACATAAAAAAAAAAAAAAAGCAAGCACGATGATGATTGAGGTATCAAATGAAAGGTTTTGAACAGGCTACTGACATAGTACACTCATTTCATTAAAACACGTCGTTTAATTAAAACAACTAAAAAGCTAGGGCAGGCAGCTGGCTCACAGATAGGGAATTTCCCCTGATCATTGGGCTTCCATTTTGCTTAGTAGTCTTCAGGAAACTTGGAGATAACCTTACTGTATCTATACTACCCTGTACCTGTATCAACAGTCGTCTGGTTGGAATACATTTTTCAAATAGTTAGATATTTGTAGTCCCCTTTTCAAACTCAGGTTGAGGATTTTTTTTTTTTTTTTTTTTTTATTGAATATATAATTATCTAATATACAGGGAGAATCTGAAACCTTGTGACAAACTTTAAGTGGAGTTAGTATGGATGATTCTAAGCAAAAAAGTTCATATGAACATGGGTCCGAATTTGAACGATAACTGAGATATGAACAGAAATAAAGATGCCACCACTAAAATCAACAAGTTAATAACTCACTTTCTTTAACACCTAGGATAATGAAGTTTGAAGAAGTAAACTTCAACATTTAACAATTAACATTTAAACGATCTCCAACGAGTAGTTTCCGAGTTACGCACTCAGCATCGTAACACTTGCTCACATGCGAGTACTAACCACCACGTTACGATGTTGACTATGTAACTCGGAAACTGCTCGTTGGAATTCGATCAAATTTTAATGGTATACACAATTTTATGTGCCCTATTATTCTCCCAAATTTCATCATCCTAGATGTTGTAGAAAGTGAGTTATTAACTTGTTGATCTTAGTGACGGCATTTTTATTTCTGTTCATAGCTCAGTTATTGTTCAAATTCGGACCCATGTTCGTATGAACTTTTTTGCTTAGAATCATCCATACTACCTCCCCTAAAAGTTTGTGACAGGGTTTCAGACTCGCCCTGTATATAGTGGAGGTTAATTTATAATATATAAAACGATATTTTTCATTTAATGCTTGCAAATTGTAAAAATTGGGAAACAAAATTATTTTGTTCTCTTCCTTTTGATGGTATTTTTCAACTTGGTGCATAATGGATGTGTGCCATACACTGAAGTGTCTTGATTGAATATCAAATAAGCACCCTGATTCTCTTGAAATTGAAAAATTTTGTTTTTAAATTTTTACATTTGAGAAGATTAAATTAAAAACAATCTAATCTTGATGCATAGTTTCAGTTTGTAACCATCACTTTATATGGGCAAAGTTGTCGATCCATTAAAATAATGGTTGTAAGCTGTTCTCTCTATTTAGCTCCTGTGATCTTTTTTTCTGCCTCATCGTTTTAACATTTCTACATTATTCAGTCATGGATATTTTTAAAAAAATATTAATTTAAAAAAAAATGTAAAATTTTTCTATACACCATCTTTAGTGGAAAATTAGTATGAGCCTTGATATACTTAAAATACACATATACCTGGTTCTCTTTTGAGATATTATTATTATTACATACAACTTAATAAGTAATAAAAAAATATTCGTGCAATTATGGCAATTCAATATTCAAAATTTTGCATTTTTATTGTTCAATTTTAATTTAGGAATTCAAATCTTAATTTTGCATCTTATTTTTAATCAACTTAAAACGGAAGTTAAAAGTTTTACTTTCACTTTGAGGGGTTTTGTTATTGTTACAGCTTTTGTTATTGTTTGTTTTCCCTAACCAAGTGGTGGGGATGTTGGGATGTTGCTGTGCTTACATGATTCTGTCACGATACATGATTATTCTGTACATCTCGCTCTATGTACTCAATTATTACGGGAGGATGAATTAATTGTCTCTTTTGATAAAGGTTACAGCTTTCCCAAGGATTGAATTCAAATATTGATGTATCGTGAGGAGCGTGTGTTAGTGAATCGTATGGCGTAGTTTCTTCAAACAGCTGGACACGTAGAGTGACTACAATCTAATCAGCTGTTCTTTCCTTCACTCAAAATAATCAGCAACAACAACCCACTTGGACAATTGAAAGACGTTCGTAATAATGAATGCAGGAACTCACCGTGTGTAAAACGTTGACGCTTCAGATGTTTGTTGTTATTGCTGCTGCTGCTGTTGTTAAGGTTATTCCGCTGATGTGAACTTTTAAAATGGAACTGCGTCGCTTTTTCGTGTGATGTCGTCGTCAGATCAGTTGAATGTTTGTATACAAGAGGCCGATCGTCCCTCTCTATATATACGGGCAAATGTGATCTCGACCTTTCTATTCGATTACTCACTCTCTCTTATGACCGAGTGAATTTGAGCGTATTCAATTCTGCCTTGTAATAGCTTCTCCCATTGGATCGCCTAGGCAAGGAATCGGGGGAATCACCGAAACAGGAAGTCATGTGAGTCGAGGTCGTGTTTACAATGATGTAATGCGCGACGTCACTACCTGTTTACAATGAGGTCATTCAAGATGGAAACCGTTTTCTCATAGAATGAGATTTTTTTTTTCTTTTCTTCGTAGGAAAAATAAAGCAAAGCATTCTCTTAAATCGTGGTGTTTAACGAATTCTTTTGTTTTAGAAGATCACAATAATTCTTTTCCTTTTCTTTTGTGGTTTGCCTACTCAGCCTAGTTGAATGACCGACCTGCGGTCAGACACAGCGTGACTTGACTCCTTGTACAGTTATGATTCATCATGGTGCAATAATTTTATACATTAATTAAAAAAACTTTTTTTTAAAAAAAAGTTATAGAGCAATAAACAGTATCACGAAACTCTTGCCTAGTCATGTTTTAAACCTAATGTTGATTTATGCTGCATTTTCAGAATATTCCCGCAACAGCTTAAAAATAGGGAAATAGGAAACTTTTGTCTTCTCTTTCTAAGATCTATCAGTTTGGAGCACAAAGGGGCAAACTAGCGCGTAGATCAGGGGTGACCAACCTTTTTTTGCCTCGGGCCAAGATACATTTCTGAAGGTTTTCAGGGGGCCAACAATTTGTAATTCAAATATTTTAGGAAGCGTTAACCACGTACAATCTTACTTGTTAATAAATTTTACGGTAAATAGTTAATTTCGCGGGCCGCATAAATTCCTTTGGAGGGCCTATTTGGCCCGCGGGCCGCAGGTTGGTCACCCCTGGCGTAGATGAACACTCTAGGAAAATAATCGCTTTGATGTGTTTTTTTGCGTGAAAAACTACCAAAAACTTGATTTTCAGTTGAATTCTCCTTAAATAGAGAAAAAAAAATTGCGGAAACACGCACAGACTCGTAGAGTTCAGTTCGTTGCCAGATTAATTTTTAAATTTAGCTAAATTAATATGATTAACGAGATTGAAGCGTTGAGATAGAATTTGTTAAAAATATTAGTGCATAAAAATTTTACTCCAAAAATAATCATAAATGTGCTCAATGTGACAACCATTACCAGGGAGGTAATTAATAAATTCAACAAAGTGATCCGTTCATCGGATTTTGGAATTTTTTTTTCTTCGGAATTCCATGCTGAACAAGTCTTCAAGTGCAATTTTTCTTGTGTCTGTTATGGTTCTTAAGATAGAATTTGAATGTATCCTAATTTGCATATTTTGGATGATGAAAAGTACACCATGGGATAGGTCACCCACAACTTCCTATTCATTGGATTCATCAAAATTGACATACCTGCTTCGGTTATGAAAATAAAAGGCCGGGGTGGGGGGCTCATTTGTGTATCCACTGTGTATAGCATTTTAACAACAACGGATGAAATACCCACTCTTCATTTTAATTACTAAAAAAATACCCCCCAAAAAAAAACCCAAATTAAAAAAAAAAAAAAACCCACCATAGAACGGATGAAAATTGCATTTCTTAGATTATTAAATTAAATGAAAATTATTTAAAAGTTGATTTGTATGAAAGATCTTTTTATGATCTTTAAATCTTTTTCTTAATTTGAATTTTTTTGATGCCTTCGATGTGGACACCAATGATAGATGTTAAAAGTGACGATGATGTTAGTCCAAATATTATCAGCTAGAAACGTTTGCCTTTGATTTTGATGAACTCGATGTCCAACATTTATTATTATTTTTTGAGTTGAGATTAATTAAAATGTTTTAGATCACTAATATTGATAATAAATTAGTCTGAGAAATGACGGGATGTGGGCTCGAAGCACGAATATCTACCTCGCCGCCTCTACCAAATGCTATTATTATGTACTATAATTTTTACTAGAATATTGAAGCACAGCTTCAGCTTTCAGCCTTTACTTTCAACTACTTTCGATTTGTAATAAGCGGAGACCGGATATTACTAAAATTTATTCTAAAAAGAGATTTTAAATGCGCTAGAGAAGTTTCAATTTGAGATTAATAAACGAAATAATCTCCCTGAAAGAAAGGAAGAAGCTTCAGTTGAATCGCTTTGTAGAGATGATGATTCAGCGACAATTGAATGATATGATAATGCCAGCGGAGTGAAAGGACTGAAACGTAAACGAGGATGAAAGGAAAGACTCGAAACAGTTCGTCATACTTCATTTGGTCACATTCACTTCACTCCTAGATTATCATAACATAAGTTGACTGAAAACTTTTAATAATGGAACATACTAAAAACCAGATGAGAATACGTGCAAGATATCATTCCAAAAGGCAGGAACTTAAAACGTGTTCTGAGGAATATAAACGTGAAAATATGAATGAGTTGGTACATGCATTCATGTATGAGTGAGTGAATTGAATTTTGTAGGAGCATGTTTTTGAGTGAGAAATAAGTGAGAGTGTAGGAGCATTGTGAGGTATAAGATAGTGAAAATTAAAGCACACAGGGTGAAATTTAACAGGGACCGCATCACTACATTTTTCGTGAATATCTTCTCATGAATTTAAAAGAAACAAATGACCACTTCTGTATTCTTCCATTATGGACCCTTCTAGAAGTCAGTTGTCGGAATCCGTGATTGCGTGCATATTGTTGCATATAACAGGACATGCGGTCTCAGGGACCGCGCGCCATTAACTTCATTACTAAAAAGTTTTGATGAATAAGTCATTTATTTTAATTTTTTGTTTTTTTAAATTTTTTTCTTACCTATACCTTCTTTCCAGTTAATTCCCAACACACTTTTAGTTTACAAATATTTTCCTATTTATACTCTGAGCGCTCAGCCAGGCTTCTGATTGGCTAATAGCAGATTCTGGCACCATGCCAGTTTTTTCTTTTATTGTACAGATCATTGAAACTTTTATTTGAAGATAAATATTTGGAGAAATAGCAATATGCGTAAGAATGGAAGAATACTAATACTGTTTCTGAATTTCAAGAGCAATAAAACATTTCCATAAATATAAATTCATATACATTTAACCTTTGTTTAGATTTGTTTAGAATAAAATAATTTTAAATACCCAGAAATGATTGCTATCTTTCATTTTTAAATTGTTGTCCGTTATACAGGGTGTTTCACATCTACGGTATATGGTCAAACTTTTAGGGGAGATAGTATGGATGATTCTAAGCCAAAAAGTTGATATGAACATGGGTCCGAATTTGAACGCTAACAGATATGAACAGAAATAAAAATGCCGCCACCAAGATCAACATGTTAATAACTCAGGTTCTGTTAAATGGCTTGCTCGAACATCGGACTTAAACCCCTGGATTTTTACTTCTGGGGGCATGTACTGTTTGCCGGGACGATTTCGACACGCACTGTCCATTTCCGGACACATGTTGATATGACCTTTTTTTCCCTCCATTTCCAGTCAAGAACCACTCCCTGCAGTTTGTGGGTGTACTTAAAATTCATCCTGTATAAAAAAAATAGTTATGTATGAATTTTAAAATTAAAATTTCTAGGGACCGTTACTTTAAGTAGCGAAAGGACGTGGAAATATTGTTTGTATTGCATTGTGGTTCTCATTTGTTGAGTTGATAATTATATCTCACTACAATATTGTACATTAATGTGATCAATTTATCAGTAGCCAGAATAACACCTTTCGCGGCGCGGACAGCTGCGAGACGGGTAGGAAGGAAGAGAGCCAATAAGGTTCTGGAAGGTATTGACAGGGATGTGAAGCCATGCCGACTCCAGTTCTGTGGCGAGCTGCCGTATGTTGCGCGGTGGAGGATATATGGCGCGAACAGCCCGATCGAGGTGGTCCTACGCATGCTCTATGGGGTTTAAATCTGGGGAGTTTGGGGCCAGGGCAGTACGGTAACCGCATCCTCGTGCTCTTCGAACCACGCACGAACACTGCGCACTGTATGGCACGTCGCATTGTCCTGCTTGAAGATGCCATCGTGCTGAGGAAACACAATCTGCATGTAGGGGTGGACATGGTCCGAAAGGACGGACAGATGCGTACTTCCATTGATCCATGGTGCCGTCCACAATGATGAGTGCACCCAGGGAATGCCACGAAAACATTACCCAGACCATAACGCTGCCTCCTCCGGCCTGGACCCTTGCGACACCTATTACAGGGTGTTTGTTTTCTGACACTGAACGCCGTACATAAACCGTCCAATGGAGCATAAATGTAAGTCAAGTTGCTGTCAAGTTGCGGTACTGGCGTGCAAATGTCAGTCTTTGTCGCCGGTGAACAGCCGTCAGCATCGGCGCACGAACCAGCCGTCTGCTGCGGAGCCCCATATGCAGCAATGTTCGCTGAACTGTCGTCGAGGACACACGTTTGGTAGCCCCCTGGTTCATCTGGGAGGTCAGTTGGTCCACAGTTGCACGTCTGTTCGCTTGTAGCCGTCGTTCACCTCTGTCATCTACGGCCCGTGGTGCCCCACACACGGCACGTCGCTGATTTTGGGTATTGCCTTTCTGCCATTTACGGTACTCTTACACCACGTCGGCACGCAAACAGTTCACAAAAATAGCCGTTTCGGAAATACTGCCGTCCTCGGCTCGAAAGCCGAGGATCATGCCCTTTTGGAGGTCAGATAAATCGCTAGGTTTCGCCATGACCACAACAATTGCAATGTTTCTGCTTCCCTCTGGCACCCTTCATAGTGGTACGTACCTTCTGGACGTAACATTTTCCGCCGAAGTTGAACGTAGGGGGGTGGTCACATTAATGTGACTGGACTGTGTATTTAAACGCCTAACTCGTTGGCCTCTGGCCATACTGGCCCCGGATGGATGCATGTATTAATAGAATAAACTAAACTAAACTAAACTAAATTAATCCCCCCGAAGACGGTATAGAAAAGCAGCGGGAGCCCTGAAGTCATCCATTTTTACCCCGTTATAAGCACTTTTTTAATCCCCCATTTTTTTTTTTTTAATGAAAAATCGATTTTCTCGAATGTAGTTGTCACGTGCAAAAGAAGTAAAGTTTAATTATTCAACAGAAAATCAATTTAATGATATTGTTTGAAAAAATGTAAGGAAAAATTCTGTGACCTGGATTCGAACCAGGAACCTCGAGTGTCATATGCTCGACGCCTCTACATAATCTCAATAATCCAGAGCTTTAGTTCTCAATGCTACCGTGCGTTGCCACCAAGCTTTTTTGTCATTAATCACTTTTTAACAATGGAGCTTTCGGACCATTGTATTCTAGAGAATGTGTGGCCTTGCTAACAAAGCGCGAGCAAAATAAAGAGGAAGCGCGCGTCAACAATGGCGTCAGCCACGAAAAGTGTAAAGCAAGAGGCTTCCAAAGTATCAAAACAAATAAAATTTCTCCGCGTAGTACAGTCATTCCTAATGCGTTTCCAAAAAATAAAAAAAAATAATCAAATTTCTCTCACGAGTAAGTTCTCATTTCTGTTGTTGGTTCTAGTTAGTTCTTAAGTTTGTGCTTAACGAATCTCAACTCTTATTGTGTTTTGTTTTTTTTTGTTAGAGTGGGCTTCTGCTTATGTAAAATGATGATGATTTAAATGAAATAGAAGAGCCTCCCTCCACCCGAGTCAGCCGCTAGGCGATTCCTAGTTATCAGCTTAATATTCTCGAAAACTTAATATTCTTAGTATTTCTCACGATGAATTCTCGTATTCGACGTCACTTAAACGACGATTGCCTCGACCAGGGCACGTTGCGAATGACGTGCAGGGTCGCTGATCGAGGAGACAACACGTGCGAAGTAAAAGAGTGCGATCGCCCCTTAAGAGTCAAGGACTTGATCAGGAACATTCAGTGCAAACTCAATCGTGTAGTGGAATGCGAAGTGAACCACTATGTGGATATGAACTCGTCGTGTTGTCCACCGCAACCACTGTCAAAGTGTTGTCCGTCGTCGCCTAAGCCGATGCCCTGCTGGATCATCTGTCCGTGCTCCGACTGCATGGACCAGGCTTTTCCAGACTCCTGTAACTATCAACGAAATCCCGTTATCGATTACAGGTCGGCAACTTATCTAGACGGCAGAGATTGTTCGTTGGAGTGCCCGGGGACTTATGCCGAAGAGGCAGCCACGTATCGTGCGACCTATTCTCGGAGTCCTGCAAAGCTCGTTTGCGAAGACGAACTGCCACAGTGTTTTTGCAAAACTCTCTGCCTCTACTGCTCAAAGCCCAGAGACCTGTGTTGTTGCCAAAGTCTCTGTTTC
>JAHWFO010007316.1:2092658-2201960 GCA_023313115.1 Rhysida immarginata
GTTTCACGATCGTGTTTCCTGTTTCGCAGTTTGAAAATGGCTGACATGAATGATGAAGGGTCGTCTGCGAAATCGTTTACTGATTTACAATTAGACGACTGGATACTAAAGCAACTCAAGTCTGTTGGTAATTATGATTTAGGGCACTTGTAGGTCACGCAGATTAGGTGGTCACTGTCGTAACGAGTATTGTGCGTTTGTTTTTTTATGTTATTAGGTGTAACGAAACCGACGCCGATTCAGTGCCAGTGCATTCCTCCCATTTTGGCCGGCGACGACTGCGTCGGGTGCGCGAAAACGGGCAGCGGCAAAACGTTTGCTTTCGCTCTACCCATTGTCCAACAGTTCCGTAAAGACCCCTACGGAATATATGCCTTGGTTTTAACACCTACGCGGGAATTAGCGTTTCAGGTAACGTGTTTTGGTTAATGTTCACTTTCCCGTTTGCTTGTTTGTACGCTCATTGAATGGAGAGGTTGACAATGAGCCTATTACTCCCCCATTGAGGCTTCTCTTCTTCATTTCGTTTTACTATTTTATTGTTATATACATTCCACTCGTAAAGCCTACACAGCAGGTACTGTACACTTTCAATGCTCTAAAGCCTTAACCCTTTAATTCATGGCTGACACATTTCGAAGTAAAGCTTCATATACACAGAGCCATGTATTGCCAGTTTTGCCAACTCAAAAAACTTTTCCCCACTAAAATCGAATTAAAAACCCACTAGTTCTATTGTTCTCATGTCATTTTCAGTGGATTATTGCATAATATTGCATAATATTTTTGCAAAATCCACTAAGTTGGCAACACTCTGCATGTATTGAATTCCTTCAATCTGCCTGTTTTACTTTTATTTTACTTCATTTAATAGCAGTACTAGGCTCGGATAATATGTTCTTTTTCATAATAAGAATTTTAACATTCTTTCACATCTGAAGATTTCATAGAAATTGAATCATTACAGCTTGCCCTTTAAGAGACTATTATCAATGTCTGAAAATTCCATCCTGTAGATGATGTCGGAACTCCTTCCTTATACCTTCCAAACAATCATTGTTTTTGTAAAACTGTTTTTTGATGGCGAAAGCACACTGTTGACCGTTCCATTGATTCCATGATGACCAAATGACGAGTTTGTCTGCAGGTCAAGGCTATTTTGAATCACTAATTTTTTTAATCTTAAAATTCAATTTGTTGATGACAAATATTCTAGCCAACCCACTATCTACAGAGTGTTTCTAAAGTCGCGCGCTCCACATTTCGGTTGATATCGCTCATAAATATAAAGATTTGAATTTCACGCTATTGATACATTGTACGATGCACTAATAGGAGGCGTTGCTAGTAAAGAGTCTGGTCACATAGGTTTAAAATGGCACTCAGTTTGCCAGAGCATGTGTTTATAGTGGAGCATTATTCAAAGAATAATTGTTACAAAAGTGCTCGTTCAGAGTTTCACAAACATTTTGATGTTTACATTGGAATGTTTGAGGAATTTTTTGAGGAGTTAATGGATGAGGAAAGCACGTTTGGATATTTTCAACAAGGCTGTGCCACTGCACACACCTCAAGAAAATTCCTTGCAGTCATTGGAATCAGTGTTTGGTGATAGGGTGATTTCACATAGACTATGGCCACATTGACCCCTTGAGTTAACATCCCCTGATTTCTTTTTATGGTCTTAATTAAAAGAATGTGTGTACTAAAATAATCCAAAGACTATCGACACTTTAAAGGACAATATCCACTATTTCATTGCATCCATTCCAACCGATATGCTGCATCGTGTGGCTGAAAATACCTGTCGTCGAGTAGAACTGTGCTTGCAGAAAACTGTTGTCATTTTCAGCATTTGCTTTAATGCACAATGTTATGTAGATACTGGTCTAGATTCAGTGAATGTATCATATTTTTATGTCTTTTGTCTTTGAAAATATCAACCGAAATGTGGAGTGCACGACTTTAGAAACACCCTGTATATCCACTTCCTGGCAACTATAAATAAGTCAAAATGTGCATGTGTTTGTTTCAACAGGGTTTATTTTTGTTTTCCGTTGTTCTTGTTGTGCATTTTTCCATTAGTTAGAGATTTCAAATAGAGGCCTTAGAATATCTTTTTTTCAAGCTGATTGATACCATATGCACTTAGCGCTTTTGCTCAAGACATTGTTGAATACAAATCCCATATAATTGAATACAGGCGTTAGTTTTTAGTCTCTAGTTCCCTATTCTTTTGTGCCAAAGCCTTGTGTCTAGAAGGTGTTGGAATAACCCACCCAAAAAATTAAATAATCATATAAAATAAAACAAGCAGGATTCTCATCTAACATATTGCCTGAAAAGAGTCACCGAAAAAAATCCTGCTGTGGTGCAGTTCTCCGACTGATCCTCTTAAAAACAATGACAATGATCCTATAAGAAAGAAAGAAAACACTTTTCTACAAAAATTGTTTAATTAACAATAAATATGCACGAATGTACATTTTGATGACCCAGTCATCTTCCTTGCTGTGAATACAGATACTGAAAAGGGGGAAGGAGTATACAGGGTGGTCCATAAGTCTGTCCCCCCCGTTTTATTTTTTGAACCAAAGCAGATATGTCAATTTTGATGAATCCAATGAATAGGAAGTTGTGGGTGGCCTATCCCATGGTGCACTTTTCATCACCCCAAATATGCAAATTAGGACACATTCAAAATTTATCTCAAAAACCGTAAGGGATAGAGAAAAAAACCCAATTGCAAACTTGTTAAGCATAAAAAAAAAAAAAAACAAAAAAAAAAAAAATCATCCAAATCGGACCAACCAATCACCCACAATCGGACATATCTGCTTTGGTTCAAAAAATAAAAGGGGGGGGGGGACAGACTTATGGACCACCCTGTATATACATATGTAAGGGATCAATGAGCATAGGTTGCGATCACCAAAGATGTTTATAAGAAGAGCCAGTCAGTGATATTCATCGGGCCTCTAAAAACTACTGAAATCGGTATACTGATGACTCTAAACCCTGCCGTGTTAGCCACAAGATTGATTATGTTATAAGTATTGATTTTATCATTTGCTCAATACGTTAAAGATATCTGAAGGTTTCTGTAACACCTGGCGAAGGTTTTTGAAAATCGAATTGGCAATATTAAGGCTGTCGTAGATTCAGAAGTTCATCCTGACCTAGGCAAGGATTTGGTTTCGTGTTTGAGAGGTATAGATAGAGAGAAGAACTTTATACTTTCTTTTCTAAACGTATAATGTTAGAGTCGGTATAATACAGTACCAATAATAATAATAATAATAATAATAATAATAATAATAATAATAATAATAATGTTATAAATAAAAATTTAGAAATTAAAACTTTACAAATAAAAATCAACTTACTTTCAGGAGTTCCATTAAAATTTATTAATAAAGTTAATAGAAGAGCTTTGCTGTTTTTACATTCCATTTGTTTTAATTTCAGATTGCTGATCAATTCAATGTTTTGGGGAAACCGATTAATCTGAAAGTTGCTGTCATAGTGGGCGGCATGGATATGATGATCCAAGGCTTGGAGTTGAATAAACAACCTCACATCGTGGTGTCCACGCCGGGACGCTTATCTGATCACTTACAGAGTTGCAATACTTTCAGCCTTAAAAAAATTAAATTTTTAGTTCTTGACGAAGCAGATCGTCTTTTGGAAGGTGCTTTCAATGAACAGGTGACACCATTGTTTTTTATTAATGGCACGTGTATAATCTTAGATTCAATATTAATTGAAATATAATTTTAAGCGAATTTATAAAATTTAAATTTGAATCTTTTTTTTAATCTTTAACAGCTTCAAGTCATTTTTCAAGCATTACCAGAACAGCGACAAACACTTTTATTCAGTGCAACCATTTCTGATGTGTTAGAAGAGATGAAGACGATAGGCAAGAGAAAGGTTTTCTTTTGGAAATCTCCGTCGGCTGTTGCAACGGTTGAACAGTTGGATCAGCGCTACGTTCTTGTTCCAAAGGATGTCAAAGATGGTTATCTTGTACAGATCATTCTTCAGCATCGTGAAGAGCACAAAAACACTTCCATTGTGGTGTTTACAAAAACTTGCAAGTACGTAGAATTTGCTTTCTGGTTGAAAAGGTTTTTTTGAAATAGTTATCAACATTGCTTCAAATATAAGAATACATATATTGGTTCAACGTAGATTGATAGGTGACAATGAGTTGTGATTAATATAAATTGTAATTGTGATATAAATATTAATGCCCTTGATGCCTATAGATTTTTTGTAGCTGAGGTAATTATTTTTTATTGGAGTTTTACTTTTTATCTGGAGTTTTACATTTTACGAGGGGAAGGGAGTCTTTTTTTAAGATTTTTTAAAAATAAATTTTATTATCATTTTTTAAGTTAATTTCTATCATTGGGATTTTTTGGTATTACATTTTCGGAATAAGAGAAAAAACTAAAATATCATGATTTACGTTACTATGAAGTTTGTGTGAAATTGTTCCAGTCGGGGTTGTAGTCACTTGGCCTTTAGAACTGCAGCAAGGTATGGCATGTTATATACCATTCGATCGGAATAGACAAGAAACAAAAGAAGATAGGTTTTTTCCCCCCCTAAATATTATGTTGAGAAAATCAATTTTGTGATTTAAAAAAATCGAGGGGGGGGGGGGAGGTTAAAAAGTGCAGATAAAAGTAAAAATAGATCTCAGGGCTTCTGCTACTTTTCTATACCTTCCTCAGGGGGATTAATTTCTTGTTCCCTATTCACTAGTTTTAATGTGATATTTATTAATATGTATGTAACCAAAACTTTTAATTCTCTGGTGCATTCGTTTTTGTTCCCCCCCCAAATATGCGAATCCATTTTTTGCCCCCTGTATTTGGAAAAGTAATACCTCATGTTATATTCAGCATAATTTGGTATTTTTAATGAGAAATTTATATATTGATTTATGTCATGCCAATCTGAAACATTTTTCACATTCATTGAATAGGCCTCCTCATTCATTGAAGCAAATTTTATGCTATGACCATGTCATGTACGTGGGTTCAACCCCAGCCGAGGACGACGAGGATTTTTTCAGGGGGAAAATCCTGAGATTACGCACTTCCTTCGGAAAGAAAGTAAAGCCGTTGGTCCCGTGTAGTCGTTTGCCAGCTGCACATTAAAGAACCCTTGCGAGGCAAAATTTGTGGACCCTATAATGCCGTCCTGAAATGACCATGGCAGCTGAAAAGCACGTTAATACCAAACAGACCAACCAACCATGTCATTTATATCAAAATCTTATGTGAACTGGCTTAGCCAACCATTAGACCAATTGAAACCATTGTTGTAAACAGTTTTCCTAAATCTTAGCCTTTTCCCTTAGCCTTAGTTAACCTTTGCCTTTTCCCTCATTAAATACCCACTGATAGGAATGTTCTGCTTATGAACTTTAGACCATTGGAATAAACATCTGTAAACATTGTTTAGACCATTGTTTGATTCATTTTAAAACTGTAATTAAATATTTTCGATACTGTTTAATAGAAGTATAAAAATTGAAAATTATTGAAGCACAAGTATAAAAAAAAAATCTAGAAAAAATTACTTTGTTTTCAATCTCTATTATTTATGTCTTATGTTAAAGGACAACTCTACAGTCAAATACAACTTTATTTAAATCGAAAGTCTAACCTATTAATAACATCGTGGCATATTTAAAAAAATTTACCACGAACTCTAAATGTGTGAAAAAATGAAAATAATGAGCGGGATTTGGGTGAGACCGTGACATAGTTGGAGTCAAACGTAGAATAACAATGTAATGCGAATAACAATGAAGACCGAAAAACAATGTAATTTTCATTGTTTCCATCTTGGATTTTAACAATCGGCATTTTTTTCATTTGTTGAAAACAATGAAGGCTGCATTGTTGGTCAGGTGACTTTTTCACTTCAGGGCCTTAATTACTATGGATAGGTGACTTTTCCGCGTCTGGGCCTGTCTTTTTCGTTGGCCTCCTTTGACTCAAACTATGTCACTTCCGAAAAAAATGGCCAGCGAAAGGTAGGGGCAAAGCGCGGTTTTTCACTTTTCAAAGCAGTTTCTTATATTGAAATTATGGACCAAATTTAAAAATTTCAATGGGAATGTATTTATATCAAAGAATGATATTCTGTAAAAAAATTCTAATCGATTTTATGGGTAGAGTTGTCCTTTAATAAACCAATATTTTAAATAGGAATGTTTTGCGAGCTTTAAAATTTTTTGGTAAAACATTTCGTCTTTTTCTTTTTACATACAGGAGTTGTCAAATCATGGCAATGATGTTAAAAGAATTGGGTTTTGAGTGTGTGGCACTCCATTCGATGCTGAGTCAAAGAGAACGCTTATTGGCTTTCAATAGGTTTAAATCCAACATCGTGAAGATTTTGCTGGCTACAGATGTAGCAAGTCGAGGTATTATTATAAAATAATGTAAGTTTAATTTATCTACTTTTCTATGCAATGTTTATTAAGTAATGTAATTTGTTAGGTTTGGACATCCCGCAAGTGGATCTAATCATGAACCACACCATCCCGCTCAATCCGAAGGACTACATCCATCGTGTCGGCCGGACGGCTCGTGCAGGGAGGGGAGGAATGGCTATTACTTTAGTCACACAACACGACGTCCACTTAGTCCATGCTATCGAGGACGAAATCAACACGAAACTCACGGAGTTCAAAGTAGATGGTACGATTAATGTACTTTAGTTACCTAAATACGATGTACTTAAGGTAGTCTCCATTTTCTTACTCCATTTTAATTTGTGACCTTTACAGACAAAGAAGTGTTAAAACTTTTAACTCAGGTAGCTGTAGCAAAAAGAGAGTCTGAAATTCGGTTGGATGAAGCAGATTTTGAGGAAAGGCGTACCATTAATAAGCGAAAGCAGTGGATATTAGAAGGCAAAAATCCTGACAAGGAAATGAAAAAGTACAAAAAGAAAAAGAGTAGATTAAAATAAAACCTTATTGCTAATACGTTTAAGACTAGTTTTATAAATTCTCCCCCTGTACATCAACATTACTCAATGGGCATTTTTATTTAAGGCAATAATTTTGTTTAGTTTTTGCCCTCGAATAAAACTACACATTCAAAGCTTTTTTCCAAGCTAAGAGGGGACACTTAATTAAGTAAACATGGGTTAATTTATTGTTTAATTTGGGTTATTGTGCCATAGCAAATGCTCTCTTCATTGGTGTTCTTGCTATTTGTGGTTTGGCATGTACACCGTGCTTCAAACTTTTAGGGTCAAACTTCTATGGATAGTAGAGAACTGTAAACAGAGTATTTTCAAAATGAGTTCAATTTTAGAATCTATTAATTGATATTAAGATCTTTGATATTAATTGTTTTCTTTCTAATCGTTCAAAATTGTAAATACATTATAGAGGTAATCAAAGTTCTTGGGCATTTCATCTATTTATTCAGTTTACAGTCCTCTATCATCGGTAGAATTTTGACCCTAGTGGTTTGAGATACCCTGCTTACTGTCCGCTTCTCATGAAACTGCCCCCGAGTTGTTGAAAGTGCTCACTGCGCATGGAGCAGTCGTAGATGCGTTCACAGCAATGATAGGGAGGGAACCTTAACCACAGCATAACAGCAGGCTCCAGCTGCTGCTTTCCCAATCATTCCCTGTTTAACTGCACTGAAAATTTTAATTGTACTACTGCTAGTAATCAATTCAGTACTACTACTACCACCACTACCACCACTACTACTATTACTACTACTACTACTACTCATTACCACCCTCCATGCATTTGACAGCTACGCACGTGTTCTCTATCAGTGCTGTGGACACATCCATGACTGCAGCGCAATCAATGAGTACTTTCAACAACTCAGGAGGATTTTCGTGGGAACTAAACAGTGTGCAACTTCATAGTCAATGAATTTCTCTATAGTTGGTGAACAGAGGTCATAGTTATAGTGCCGGCATGAAAGAAAAAGGAAACTGGCGCATGCGTAAATGAAAAAAACCTAGTTCAACCAATCAGAAATGAACAAGAAACAGGGTATTACTTATTCCTGGCATCAGTAATAAGTTGTCCCGTTTCTTTTCCCTTTTTGAGTGGTTGAACGAGTTTTTTTTCATTTATGCAAGTGCCAGTTTCCTTTTCTTTCGTGCCGGGCAACATAATTATTACAGGTTAGCAGCAAGTGTGTTAAATTATTTTCTTGTGGGGTATAAATCTAAGTATTTGTTACAAATTCCAATAAGTTCAATTTTTTTAATGCATCTCTAATCAAGAAATGGATCTTCTTGGCAATGTGAGGAAATGAAAAACCAACAAAAAAAAGCCAAGAAAATGTGGTTACTTATTAATAAGGTAGACATTTCACTTGTTCACAAACGATTCATTCTCTACTATATATGTCCATTTGTAACCATCTAATTTATTTAAATATACGAGGGCTGTTCAATAATGAATGAGACTGAATTTTTTTCTTCAAAAACTATTAGCAGTAGCAATAATTTGTTTTAACGTTGTGAGAGACCACCATGTGAGAGACCACCATGTGTTTAGTTCCTCAGTACTGAGTGGCAGTAATTGAAATAAGTATCATTTAGTTTCTGCCTATAGTGAGAATGGAGCATAGTTTAATATACTGCAAGAAGCTTATGGTGAAGCAACTTTGCCAAGATCTACAGTTTTTCGTTGGTTCAAACCGTTTCAGGATGGCCAGTGATCAATGTCGAAGGAACACAGTTCTGGGGCATCGACAACAGCAGTAACGGAAGTGGCAATTAACATGGCGGGTGTCATAGTCAGAGAGGATCGTCGAATAAGCATCGAGAACTCGAAGTGTTGCAGATATCGTGTGGAAGTACTCCAACAATTATGACTGTTATATATGATGGAAGAAATCTTTGTGACAAGTAGTATATCTCACTGTTATCTTATTTGTACATACATTTTTATTGCTGAGTGATCACCATCAGCAGGAACTACAACTCTCATTGATTTGCAAAGGCCTAAGTTGGAATAGAGAAATAACCAACCAATGATGGCAGGGGCAAATTCATTGGGGGATGGTATATGAGAGAATACTTTTTGAGACTTAGGGTGCTTCTAAAAACTCGAGCGCTCATTTTCAATCATGTGACCGTTTACCCCCGATTGCGCGTGCTCTATTCACTCGCTTGTGAAGTTTTTTGACAGCCCCAAGGGCATCGAGATAACATCCTGATCAGTAAATAATAGGCAACTGCCACTGAAGCTCGTTATGCTTTCAAACTTTTTTGTTTTAAGCGTAATTATTTATTAATTATTGTCCAGTATTATAATCTGGTGAGGATTTATTAGATTTCAATGCATTTATTCTTTAATGACCATAAATGCGAGTATGTTAAAAAATCTACGTATGAGAGTGGATGTACGAGAAAAACGAAAAGTTAAAGAAAATTCGAAACCTAAGAGAAAAATTAAAATAAAATCTATAAAGCTTTCTTCGCTTTGATCTTCAGCTCCTTTGCCCCTACCGTGTATCTTGACCTGTTCTGTGCCTTCATTTTCATTACACAACTGTAAATCGCATTGGGAACAGACTTCGAGGTGGAATACGCTTTCACTGTCGGCCATTATTGGAAAGCGAAAGTAGTGAAAGTGAGCAAGGCAACGTGAAGTGATCACATTGGAAATAAGATCACATCGATTCTGAGCGTTCCCAACACGACGATGAGATCGGGGAGTTTTTAGAGGCAACAGTGACGAGCGCTCTGTCGTTTTTAGATGCAGTGCTCGTGTTGATCATGAACGCTTACGCTCGATCACGACTGGAGAGAGTTTTTAGAAGCAGCCTTAATTGAATAAAATTGGTTTGTTCCAAGGTCAAAATCACTCGTTATCAGCAGTTCTATTTTATGGTGATAAAGTGCGTCAATATTTGTGGATTAGATCCATTCTAAAAAGTCATTCTACATGAAGAAAGTAGACAGCCATTTTCATTTACTTTTCATGAACTTTAACTAGAATTTAACTGTAGGAGTTTAAAGTTAGTGATAAAATTATATCTCAAAAATTTTTTCTATCTACAAAATTAAAATTTTTTTTAGAAGGTGCTTAAAGTACACGAGAGGATACTAATGATGTTAATTTGACACTGATAGCAAGCTAGTGAGAAGTTCAGACTAATTTAGTATTTGAATACCGTTTGCAAACTTTGAATGCTTGCAGCATTTGAAATTTTTTATTTAAAAAAAAATAAGTCTGAAATTTTATGATTTTCAATAGTTCAATTATAGTTGAAAAGATCCTGCGAGTTTCATAAAAATCTGAGATCTCACTTTACTTTAAAATGTCTTAAGCCCTCAAATTAAGTTTCATGTGCTAATACAACACAACCTTGTTATTGCCATGGAATCGTAAAGATGTTTTTCAAGCTATTACTGTGCATAAAATTATCTGCTTACTGAGTCTATCAAATTCAATTCAAATTTAATGAAAAGTGAGAAAGATAATCTTCTAAGCAGTCAAGAAACTGTCTATTGCGTGCTGTAAAAAACTTCAGAGGATCTACTTAAATCTTTTTAATTTGCACAGTTTTTGAGCTTCCCTTTAAGGCACAGATCTAGTCATTTTCAAAACTAACGAGTCCCAAGTTTTGAAAATCTCATCGGGGACATGGATGTTTGTGTTTCTCCCATTTCTTTAACATTTACTCTCGAGAGGTTTGGGTCATGAAGGGCATCCAACTGTACAAACCATTGCCAAATCTAATAACAGTGACTTCCTAGGAATAATGGAAAAAAGTTGAGGACGAAGAAGAGTTTGAGATTTTCTGTCAGGATTAGTTCCAAAGCATTATTTCAGTTTTGGTGTTAGTTGATAGAAAATATCATTGAAATATTTTAATGTTTAATGAAATGGATTCTTAATAATACATGTAGTAAAAAATTTCAGCTAGATACACAATATACAGGAGGTCCCATAACAAGATAGTCATAGATTCAGTGTTCTGGGAATTATTTTGAGTTAAAGTCCAAATCAACATAGATTCACAGTGTTCCTGGGTCTGAATTATGCACTAATTTCTCAATAAAAATGAATATTTGTAATTAACATCATATTACTTTGAGATTTACTTATAAACTTTGCTTTGGATGCACATCACTGTTATGAATTGTCACATTTGAGGCTCAAATGACTGTTAGTTGAGGCTTTTTGGAAAAGCTCTCATTACATCACCAACACCATTCTTTGAAGCTTTTTCATTATTTTCTGATCAATCAAATGTGACAATTTACTTTTAAGTAAACACAAGTAATGAAATTAAAATATGACAAATATTTGTTTTTATAATAAACCTTCAATTACAAAATTTCACAAGAAACAAGAAAGGCTAAAAAGCCCGTCGAGCAAAGCATGCTGTAAAACCAAGTAATTAAAAAAAAAATACAGTATTAAAAGGTAGCAAAGTTAAATGAATTTAATATTTTTGAAACGCAGGTCATTATTTAGAATCAACTTCTTCGATGAATTTTTAAAAATATTAATACAGTTACTAAGAGTTTCACTTAATGTAGGAGGTAATGAGGTCCAATTTTTTTTTGACAAGGAAAGAAAAGGAGTACGTCATCGATAGTTATATATAAAAACTGAAGACTAATCCCTTTTGCTTTCCTAGTTGGATAATTATGATAAAGTTAAAATTTAATTTTAGAGGGCTAGCTGATCATTTTGCTATGAATTTATGTAAAAAGCAAACCGATTGTATGAAGTTAGTACCGTAGATATTCAAAAATCGGTGTTGATGAAATTGATATGTAATTGGTGTTTTTTGCAGAATATGTAGATTCATACGTACAAGCATAAGAACACTGTAGATTGAGCAATCGGCTTAAATTTTGATTGGAGAAACAACTCTATAAAAAAAAATTCCAAAACTAAGATTAGAACAAATCAATGCATTATGTAAAAGGATTAAAATAGAACAAGGAAGATAAAGTAAACACGAAATGGTCCCGAAACTCTTACTCAATTTAGAGAGGAAATACAAGAATTCCAAGATAGATTATACAAAATGATAATGCTTAAGAAACGATATTCATCAACTATTGTAAGTTCTCTTGCAGAAAAATTTTTATAGACTGATTAATGAGCTCATTCTTTCTAATCCAAGCAATTATGTCTGGTAACGTTATATTTGAGAACAATAGCGGAGAACAATAAAATTATCATCCACAAAAAGAAATCATTTTAGGAATTTGAGTGGAGCAGTGTGGTTTCTGACTTGGCCAAAGCACGAGGGATCACATCTTTGCTTTAAGGCAAATCTTTGAGAAATCCTGGGAGTATTATTATTATTATTATTATTATTATTATTATTATTATTATTATTATTGCGCTCTCCAAGGAGCAAGTACAAAAGGATTTAAAGCATTACATTAAAAACATTATACGTGATCAGTCTGTAAATTCATAATCCAATTCCATAACATCTTATATGTCTTTGATGGTCTCGACAGTCAGGGGCTTGACAGACAATGTTTTGGCACTGGTCAAATGCAAACTGTTCCATAAATGTACCGCGTTATAAGGGGAAAAACCATCTTTCCATCCTGAGATAATCTGAGGGGATATTAAAAGGAAACTGGTGGGTGTCCTAGCCGTGTCGGTCATGACAAGCCATGAAAACATGAAATGGGCTGGATGTGCCTCATTGTAATACACTCTTGCGAGCTCTTTTAGTTTAATAAAATTAAAGAGTTAAAATTCATAAGTTTCACTTCGTTACAAGCTGACGTAATTGATTGCATGCGATTTAAATTTAAAGCCATTCTAATATTATTAAATGCTACTTTGAGTAATTGGCTAGTGTATTTGTTCGGAGGATACCATATCAATATGGCAAAAGTAAGTCCTGGGAAGACTTTTGTTTTCAGTATGGCTACCATCTCTTTTCGTGATAAAGTCCTTAACAGAGAATGAACCAAAAATCTCAGTTTATTAGCTTTGGCGATGATAGTGTAATTTTTGAACGAACCTTAGGCGGGTATCAAAAGTAATACCTAGTAAGTTCATGGGAGCGGCGGTGTCTTCAGGGCTTTTCTGCAATTTAAGGACAGAGGTTTTATCTGGGTTAATCCTCATACCTCTAGCACTGAACCATGTTTGTAAGTTAAAAACATCTTTTTCAAGGTCTTGGTCGATTTTAGTTGCGTCATCTCGTGTATAAGCTTTTGTAAGTAAGATGTCGTCGACAAATGCTCTAAGCTTGCTTTATGGATCTCGAAAAGGCATACGACGAAGTTCCTCGGGAGAAGCTCTGGCAAGTGTGGTTGCTATCATGTCTCTGTACGAAAGCACTGAGATGTGTGTCCGGATAAATGGCAATAAGGACCGTTTACCGTGGGGGTGTTGGACTCTGCCAAGGGTGCGTACTGTCGTCCCTCTTGTTCATTATCTTTATGGACTGGATAGACAGATACAGCCAAGGCGATGAGTATGTTTGTGTGGGTGACTGCTTGGTGGAGAAGTTTCTCTTTGCTGATGACCTTGTCCTCCTTGGGTCCTCTCTGACCAACCTTGAATATCCACTAGACCGATTTACAACCAAATGTAAAGAGGCTGGGATGAAGATCATTGTCGTCAAGACCGAGGTTCTGGTCCTTTCAAGCTCCTGTGAGTCGCCAAGGTCCTGTGGCGATCCATGGTAACAAAATGTGAGCTGGGAAACAAAGCCAAGCTCTTAGTTTTCAAATCCGTCTTTGTCCCCACTCTCATCTATGATCTTTGGTAATGACCTAAAGTGTGATTGCAGGTATACACAGCCGAAATGAGATATCTGAGAGGTGTGGTAGGTCTACCCTAGTAGATAGTGCACAGCAGCACAAAAAGGGAGTCTTTAAGTGTTGAGCCGTTACTTCTTGACATTGAGAGATCTCAGTTGCGCTGCAAACTGGTCTTCCAAGCCGGTGGGTAAGAGACCAAGGGGTCGGCCTAGAACCAGATGGCTAGACTACATGGGGGATCTGGGCTCAAGTTGCTTGGGTATTACCATGGAGGGCATGCGCTTGATGGCGGAAGATCGCGATCGCTGGAGATCCTCCATAGGGCTGTTGCCCCTGCGACACTAACGGATAAGCAGGTTTGAAAAGTAAGTAAAGAACAATAGTGAATGTCATTATTCAAAGAGGATAAATAATTGAACTTTGCGGAACACCCATCGCAATATTGACGTTCTTCTAGATATGAGTATGGATTTTAAGAACAAGTTATATTATTGATAAACGAAGATATCCAGCTCAAAGAGAGTCTGCGAATTCCATGTATTTCTTGTGGTGTATAAAATCCTGTGGGGAAACAACGGTCAACAGTTTTCTTTTTTTTTTTTTTTTTTTTTTTTTTTTTTTTTTTTTTTAATTCTAAAAAAATCACTAATGGTGTATTACTTGCATCTACGTATATAAAATAACCCCAAGAATACAGCCAGGCTATGGACAGCCTATAAAAGCCATCTTCAATGAAGAAGAATGTGGATAAAATTAAGATTGAATATATGGATAGTGCAGTGCTTAGAGCGATGTAGCCCAATATAGCAATTCTGTCTAATCTGGATCCTCTATGATTGGAAACCTATCCTTTTTGGAAAAAATATATGGCTCCAATAAGAGATATTTGTATACTCATATCCACCTCCCTGCTGTGAAAACCTGTCTATACTGGAAATATTTTTTGGACCCCAGTAATTCCAGATTAACTGGTTTTGAGTAAATTCCACATTGATAATTGCTAATCCCTTTGCTGTTTCTCACCCCTCTCTCCTCTGGGTAATGGCATATGCTGCCCCGACTGTTTCCCCCCAAGCAAACGGAATAACGAGTGTACCTAAGGAGGGGGGTGGAGGAGGCATTCCGAATTAACATGAGATTTGATTATTTTTTGAACGGGAGATTGCCAAGTCTTGATTTTGTACAGTCAAAAAAAAAATAATCCTGTATCGCTTAAGGAAATTTTTTCTTGAGATGTCTTTATTATTATTGCATTAACATGTACAAGTTTTGGTCCCAAAATCATTACAATCTCCAAAGAAAGCAGACTCAGCCCTCATATGGGGGGAGGTCATGCTCATGCAGACCGATTATGTTCCAAAAGACAGCTGATCCCAGCAGAATCTGCTACAAAAATTATAGGATGCCATCAAGACCAAGCAGTGAGAAAACTATCCAAAGGTATACTGTCTGTGCCTGACAGTGCTCCAATAATGCACAGACCACGATATTTGTGGAGGCTCTTGGTGCAAATTACTATCTCAACTGAGCTAGTGCTCAGCTATATCTGTCCAAGCTGCAAGAAGAGCATGCCATTTCCAAGATAGTCATATTTGACAGGGGAGAAGGATAGTTCCTCATTATAAAATAGGATTTATATAGCAACGGACTCTGGTAGCTGATTTATCACTGGGAGAAGTGAGTGGCTCTGAATGGGAAGAGGATTAACCACTCTTCTGCTATGTCTGATTTATAAATTACTAATGTGTTTACATAGAGGGTTCAGTTGGATATGATAAAAGGCATTGACTTGGTTTAAACAATGCCACGACTGCAAAGAATAGGTATTGATGTAGATGTGGTCTCGAAAATGACCTGGAACTCGAACCTGATTTGAGAATGCCGTTGTGGATTTTTTGAAGTGTAAATGAACTACTCCATATAGTGAAAAGATGTGCTGGAAATGGTTTGGTTGTTGGAAAGTCTGGCACAGAAAGATTATCCGAAAATGCAAAGCAAACCATCTGAAGAAAGGCTGTCTAGAGACATGGCAGCGAATTCTGCAGCAGCCATCACTTCCAGCATTGCTGATGTTTTGTTCGAGCAGAAACTCTGAAAGAAGATCCACCAACGAACAGTTGGATGTCATATCATTCACGATGATCGTAGTTTGAAATGCTTGCCATTAAGACTGACGATAGTGAATAGGCAATAATGCTAAAAAACTGTAAAAGGGCCTGACTTATGGGATGTTTTTCCAGAAACTTCATGATGTTGTCTCCATGGACATTTGAGAATCAACCACTACTAAGTCAGTGCGGCATATTTAGGAGACTGGCATGAGCCTTTTGTATGTTGGAGATATACCTCCTTTGTCTGATATTGAGAGTTTGAAGATCCTTTCTTCTACATAGTAAGTCATCGGACCATTCAGCTTGGTCTTTGGTACAAATATTATGCCATTACGAAAGTCACTCAAAAAATAATACACTGTACTTTATAATTCACAGCTTTCTTACTAACATAGATACATTCCTCCTACTTTTTTTCCAATTTATTTCGCCCTCTTCCGCGATGGGTGCAACTGCAAAAAGAAATCATATCTCATTTTCATGAAATCTACAGACTCGTCCTCTATGAATTTTTCTGGATTTACTATTGGAGAGCGCACATGGGCAAACTATTGAGGGGGGGGGGGGGTTAGAAAGTCTACTCCGTTTGAACGTCTAAAAATATTGTGGTATCGCTTAATTAACTTGGCTCCTCTTATATAACGCTCTCGATAACTTGTCAACAAGATTTTATTTGATGTCTTTTCCAGGTTTTATATCGGTACTGGCTATCAGCAGTCCGCTTTAAACCTGTGTCGTAAAGCTCTGTTTTGTTGCCAGATAGCAAAATCCCTAAGCAATCCATTGAATCCCCTTGAATTTTTTTGTCAACCCAAAACTGCATTTATATCGTAACTTTTGGACCCTTCTCTTCTGGTTTGGGGCAAACTCTTTGGAAACGCAAATCGAAACCTACAGAATACATAGCAGGGCATCTAGTGACAAAATAGAGAAAACTTTTCAGTCTTGTTGCTGATATTCATATTTGACTACGGCTTTGAAAAAGGAACAACATGAGAAAGTGTATTAATTTGCTTATTAATTAGGAATAATTTTTGGAGTTTAATGGTTTTTATTTTTTCTGAGCGTCATAAGATTACATTCCGGAGAGTCTTGAAACAAGAGGCGGCAGCTTTCACAAGAACGTGATACGTGTTTATCACCTAGTAAAGGCTGTCATCTATTGACAGGAAAATGAAAACTTGAATATGTGAAATCTTATGAAATAAACTTGAAAATTTTCAAGGGCTGTACGAAAGTGGATCCTATTTGAAATCCCCCCCCCCTCCCCCTTACAATTTCATTTTATAATATCAACTAGATGGAATTCGTATTGAGTTTAAGTTAGATTGTTGAGTTTTATCTTATATAAATGTTTACTTAATTATTTATTTATTAATTTATTTGTAAATAGAAAATAACGTGCAGGGAGAGCAGATTTGCTGCGATATTCGTTCGCTTGAAAATAGATATCAAAGAAGGCAATCCAGATTGTGTCTTTTTTTTCAGTCTCTTTTAATTTTTTGTGTATTTATTTAACGCTTAAACGCTAGGAAGCGTTTTGTAGTTGAATTGAATCTATGGTACGGGGAACGCTGTTTAACCTGTTGCTAGATAGATTATTTGAGTGTGGAAGAAATGACTCCGAACATTGTTGCATAACATTTTGCTCCACTGTCGAAACGTTTAGTTCTTTGGAACTTATTTGTTAGTGAAGTTTTTCACATATCGCGAACATATTCAAGAATATCTCTGAGGGTAGCATTGAAATTGTCCTAGTAGAATTAATTACCTAAACATCTTAACAAAAATTTAAGCAAATGGTTCGCCTCGTTATTAACAGATCGATTTTTCCTTATTAAAAATGATAACGGTTCTTAAAGAGAAAATTTTGTAGTGGCGTTCCTCGGGGGTCACCCCTAGGACCGGTGTTATTCATCTGTTTATAGCTGATATCATTCCTCAAAAGCATCTTATCCTGCAAAATTTCTCTTATATGCAGATAATCTCAAAATCTATTCGGTTATTCGTAATTGGAGGGATTGTCTGAAAATTTCACTGGCTCTTGATTTTATCTCTCATTGGGCCATTACCAACGGACTTTCCTATCCATTAAAAACGTTCATTGTTACGTACTCTAGAAAACATGTAAACTCTGAATATGGTTTTAAATTGGATGGCAATATAATACATCGAATTACAACAATAAAACACTTATGAGTGCTTTTTAATAGTAATTTAACTTCCAAAAATCATTTAGAAATGCTATTCATTGAAAGTAGCAAACGTATTGGTTTAATTAAGCGACTAGCCAATTTCTTTTCCAGACAATCTACTTTTTTAACACTTTATAAAACGATTGTTCTCCCAAAAAATTTTTAAGCCTCTTGGATGTGGTATTCGCATAACTCTGTTACTCTAACATCTGACATCTAAACAACGAAATTTTAAATCCCTTTTATGTCGCATTTCCATCGCTAACAAAACCTTTCTTCAGACCTCTTTTTAATCCACATCAGATTATTAAGAAAGTTTTATTAAATGTTTTAAATGGTAAAATGTCGGCTCCTCATACCTTAGAACTAATAAGTATTCGAGTCCCTATTTATAAAAGGAACTTTCAAATATTAATGTTTACTGGTAAAGGTTGGATAAAACTGGTTAACTTAGATCCGGCTTTTAATTAATTGATTTTATAATAAAAATTTTATTAAAATATATATTTACAATGACAAAACGAGCAGATTATTCGTTGAATAACTTTCATCTTAACTATTTCTCTTTAGCCTACCTATTTTATCAATAACCTCACTTTTTTGGCCTACCACTCAGAGTGAAGACCTATCTGTTCGTTTCCAAAACTTTTTTTTTTTTTTTTTCTGAAATCGACTTAAAAACTCATGATTCGAAAAGATATGTTAAACTTTTGAAACAAAGCAATTTCAGTCTGTATGTGACCAATTTTGTGCAACTAACTCCTCCTCTGCAAATAACAGAACTGAATAAAGATTACCCATACTTAGAGGTTACCTTAAAGTACTTTTTGTGCCAATTGGGTTAGCCTTTTTAGAGATTTTATTTTTATAAAATTAAAAAACTGCTATAGCGTTCAAACCAGCGAACCAAACTCAATAAATTAAATATGTACAGACTCCTCTCATTAAGGCGAATATTTTTTGGTAAATAACTTGCTTGAATCTGATGAGCCGTTTTGGAGTTATTTATGATCCCCCCCCTCCCCGCCCGACAGATTTTTATTTTATAATTAAAATTCATACTTAGAGGAATGCCTAAACTATGCATTGACGTATTTTTCATGGAAATGGGCTAAGTTTTTTTTAGAGAAATTAATTTTTTTCTAAAAATGAAAAAAGGGCAGAAGTATTCATTTCATGGACCTAAACACAATAAAAACATGAACGGCATCCTCCCTTTGAGACGAACTTTTTTTTTGAAAAGAATCTGGTTGGTTGGAAGAGCCATTTTGGAGTAATTAAAGTTTTAAGAACCCCCCCCTCCGAAAAAATTGTTTTTCTTATTTGATTCAGTTTCATGACCTGGTGGTAGGCCTGTGCAAATGTTCCATTCCGCAATTACAATTTATTTTTGTTTTGGTAGATTGAAGTTTTTAATGATCCAATTAAGGCGCCAGAAGCTACAAGAACGACTTCGTTCATCTTCGATTTGCAAATGGTGTATTGGTTTCCGAATTAAATCCACAATCACAATTATGCCAGATGTGTTTGGGTTAGGCGTTTATCATTTTGAATGGTTAATTCCTTCACTTTATCATTGTCCTGGAGAAATTCTTCTAGACCAGGTGGTGAAGTTTTTGTTACGCTTTTCAAAATAGTCTTTATCACTTCTTTAATTTAAAAAAAATAATAATTATACACTGGATCGATACAGAATTAAAACAGAATAGAAATTTTAATTGGTTTCCCCGTCCCCGCCCAGATCAGATGGTGAAGAACGTAGCTAATTCGGACTAGAGCGATATATACATATTGTGTAGAGTGATGAATCTGTTACACACTTCGGTCTTGGCAGTGTAAATGTGTGAAGAGAATGCCCGGCGAATGCTATATGCCAGCTGTCAAATTTGATGGTGGTAGCGTCATGGTCTAGGGCAGTTTCTCTTAGAATGACCTGAGTGGGTTGATTCATGTAAAGAAAACTATGAACATTCTGGATAAATCTGCGCTGCCTAAATTGTGGGATTAGTTTGGCAGGGATCCATTTGTTTATCAACATGACAAAGCTCCCAGTACAATTTGTAATGTCTGTAACTGACTGGTTTGATGAAATAGATGTTGAAGAACTTGAATGATCTTTAGAGTTCCGACTTCAACATCGTTCCCGTCCACTTGGCCCAAAACGACTGTCGTAATTGGTAGCTGTAACCTTCCAAAAAGTTTGTGACAAGTCTTCCTAGAGGAATAGAGACTTCTAAAAGGTGTTTCGACTCTCTAGTAGATTTGAAGTTTTGTTCAGGTTATGTAGAGTAATTCAATAGAAGAAGAAGAAGAAATGAGGTTTAATTTTATCGCGAAGTAATTGGTCCGATGATGAACGACCGATATTCCGTCAACGGTGTTGTGCCTATATTTTATGTCTCCATCCCCTTTATGAAGAATAATAATAATTAAGAAAAATTCGATTCGATTATCCTCCGAGATGATCTTTGTTTAGCGAAATTTATTTGTGTGTTCTAAAAGATTCTCGTCCGTTGGAATGTTTTTAATATTTATTTTAAAATTTCCAGGACGATTTATTAGGGAAAATGAAGTGGCGTGTTTAAATGGCGTGATACACGCCTTCCTATCTGGAGCCCCATCTAGAGAAAGAAAAACGCATTTCTTTGCCTTAACCCAGTGCATAATGTGCATCATTATGTAAAGATGATCATAAATTATCGATAGTTCATCGTCTCAAAGGGTGTAATTAGGAGCACTTTATTAGCGAATCGCTCGGGATGAAAAGTTAAAAATAAGCTTTGTTTTTTTTTTATTTTTTTTTTAATAATCCCTCTTGAAGGCAAGACAATGAAATTCGCCTTAATCATTCATAAATAAAATGAATATGTAAAGTATATAGAGGATAGACCGTATACAAAAGAGAGAGAAGTGGTCTTCAGTTTTGGTGAGAGCATTGATATTCAAGGAATTGTGTATTCTAAGACCAGAGGATTACGACATTGGAAGATTGCACTGTGTATGGATCGTTTTTTCTTACACTTTTTATTGTTAGCATAAATTCCTTTACATGAGCATTACGCAAGTTTTATAAAGAACCCTTCCGATTGCCTGTAGATTTTCAGCATCGTCCCCGCGTTAATGGTTAATCGGTGCACTTCCTCGTTAAAAATTGTAATCCGGCCTCGTTTTATCACCTTGAAGGCTTTTTAATTTCTCATTGGAAAACAACAATGAGCCTCTCGACGATGACCCAAATTTAGAGGACAGTCTCAACTTAAATGAGTCCTCTACACACACATACAGTTGGACTGCGTGTGAACCAACCCGAACACAAAACACTCATTATCAGCTCAATCGTAACGATACGCACTTCTCATCCTCCTCCTTCCCATTTGCCTTTTTTATTTTTCACTTCCCTATACCTATAAAGGGTTATTTCTTTTTTTTTAAAAAAAATGAAGTGAATTGAATAGGAATCGATTAGATGCTGCTTTGGATCTCGATTAAGTGGTTTCGTGATCGAGTGGGCTCCTTTTGTCCGCATCTCGTAACGAGCGATGAAAAGGTTGAGGTCGTTAATAAACACTTAGATTGGGGAGAGTGGACTTGTTCTTTATCGAAGAAGAAGAAGAAAAAAGAAAGAAAATTAAAAGAAGGATAAGTTTGGTGTTGGGTGGTTTAATTGAAACGCCCACGACCATCGCTAGCCTTTGAAATGAATTCCATCGACGAGTGGGAAAAATAGAATACCAAATCCTCCTCCCCCCCCCCCCCTCCCCACACACATTACTATCTGTAAATGGTCCAAGCGTAAGCATTGGCGATTGTAATAGTTGGATACATTGCAAAATTCGAACAGATTAAAATAGTAGAAATAGAAAACTCATTTTTAAGATTCCCTTTGCTGTCTAATTTGCTCTTCGTTTTTAAGAAGCGTTAACAAAGTTGTATGGCGGTATTAAGCGATTACGTATTAATGAGGTTCGACTGTAGTTGAAGTATTTCAGAGGTTTGAAAATAGGAAAATACTCTACATTTAATGTTACAAGATATTTGACACATGTATTTTCGTTAACTCTTTCCCTTTTCGTTAACTCTTTGAGGGTAGAAATATATATATTTTTTTAAACCCATGTATTTTTTTTTAATAAAATCAATTAGATTCTTAATAGAAAATGAAATAAAAACTTTTTAGTTACACCGTACGTTTCTAAGTTGAGCAACTCTGTATGTGGTTAGCAGCTTTAACTACTGCTCTCGTGAATACTATTTTTCAAAAATAATGTTAGCTATGTTCTTTAAAGTTCTGAATTTTCACAATGCAGTTAAGGCCAACTGTCGTTCTGATAAAACACTTTCAGGAAGTGCACGATCTTTTAGTTGACATTGAAAATCTTTCTACAGTGAAATGCGTGCTTTATTTGATTTAAATTTTGGACATTTGAGCTTTGCATATTCCATCAAAGCACCAATTATGCCAATTACTCTTATTGGTGAGTATAAAGACTTTCTTCAAAAAGTTCCTTACTTTCTTTAGCCACCATGCAAATTTTCAGGCCATTTTGATCAATATATTTTTTTTCTAATGTGTACTTCAATCATGGATATTCTGTATATGCTTTACTAATACAGTATGTAAAAATAAATCACTGGGTAGAGTAAATAAGAGAAAGTAAAAGAGTTCTACCCATTGTTGTAAAGCAGTAGGACGTTGTGCGTGTTAGTATTCAGAACGGAAAGAACGTTTGACACGCAGCCAAGACACTTCCGTCACATTCAATCTGAATGACGTGGGTGTTGGTCAATGCAGAGTGGCATGTGCTTGTTGAATGGAAATTTTGGGGTTGGTTGGTTGTCTCTCTCGAAAAATGGTGTTGATTACCTGAGCGCCGATAATAATCGCTAGTTGTTTTTTTTATTTTTTTGCTTTCCATGGAGCTCTGCGGGATGTTTCACGCCAAAGGAAGATTCTTTCCAAACACCAAGCACACGCATACTAGGGGCAGATGAGGAAGTGGAGATAAGATGTTTGGAACTCCTACTGTAGGAGAAAACTTGACTTCTAGCACGCAACATTTAAAAACGACACCATTGTATACCAAAGTGTAAAAGAACTTCTCTTGAAAATGGACTCTCATGGGTCGGCCTATAACCATTTGTAAACTCCTTTCTTTGAAATATCTGTTAGACCTTAGCTGAGTACGTGTATTAGATTTTCGGTTCTAATAAAAACGGACAATTGCTCTTACTAAAAAATGCTTTAAAAACGAGATTTTGTGTTTATTTTTCATATTTTGCGTTTTAATTACTAAATTTCAAGCTTTTCAGTTTAATCCATGATACAAAAGCTTTTCAGATATGGTAATAGAAAGATTCAGTGACGAGATATTGGGGGAAATATAGGCGATTTTAATTTTGAACACAAAGAACATGATTAATTAAGACGCGTCAAGAATAATTTTATACTGTATTTAATAAACAATTTTTTCAGGAGAGAGAAAAGCTCTTCTTGGTTTCTTTTCCAGTGCATTACAACCATAATGTGAAATGGATGTGATAAAGAAAGTACAGGTGCTTATGTAAAAAAATATAATATATGCCTGAAATTAGGTGTTTTTTATTCTTCATAACAAACATAACAAAATGTTGCATATAATATTTAGTCTTATCCAAATGGTAAGGAAACTTAAGAAAAGCCAAGAAAACAATCTACTCATGACTTAAAAATGCCAAACAAACATAACTTATAAAATTGTATTTCAAATCATAACCACAAACATATTTTGTTCAAATTAAGGCTTCCAACATTCAGTTTAATAGCATTTGCCCTATTTTGATCCAGTTTTCCACGCATATCTTCGGGTGATAATCCAGAAGTTAGCAACTTGCATAACCTTTTAACACAAGCCTCAGTCACTCCATGAAGACTATAGATTGCTTTTTGGCAAAGTATGTACTCCTCAGTAGTTTTATTTTATACAAATAAGATGCTAAGCGTTTAACTCCATCAGATTTCGCTCTTCGACCGAATGTTCATGGAAGTCAATAACACACTAACTCCGTGGATTAAGTTGGTTCTTGATCTCCACGCAATCTTTAATTCTTTATAGCACACTATCTACCACTGTAATTAGGTCTTTTATGCTATACATAGATAAAATGCTAAGTTGCAAATACCTTTCTATCAAAAAATCAGAAATGACAAAAAGTGGAGTTAGTGGATTTTGATTTGCCCGATTCAATTGATATAAAATTATAAGGGTCGTACAAATGAAAACGAAAATTTGTGTGGGGAAAAAAAAGACGACGTGTAGGATCGTAAGTTTTTGTTTTCAACAATTGCGAAACCCCACATGCAAATTGAACAATAGGTTGCAAGTGTTGCATCACATGAGAAAGAACGATATGCTTCGTCCAAACAACAAAATGGAGTCAACAAAACGGGAACAGAGAGCAGTAATTCGTTTTTTGACATGTGAAGGAGTTTCAGTTTCTGAAATTCATCGTCGTATGCAGAAAGTCTATGGAAATGACTGCCTAACCTTCACTCGTGTTTGGGCATGGAGCAAGAGGTTTTCGGAGGGACGGTCATCATTGTAAGATGATCAACGACCAGGGTCGAGTTTTTGGACTTGAGATTGCAGTTTAGTAAGCATCGCTCATACGTCAAAATTGCGTAAGATCAGAACAATTTCCATTGGAAGGCTTTGATATTACGCAAGTCGTGGAACTGTTCACTCCATTAACAGGAACCATCTGAAAAAAAAATCTGTGGAGTTCGAATAGCCATGTCCCCGCAACATTTGACTCGCTATGAACAGGAAGGAGAGAGTTTTCTCGACAGAATCGTTACAGGGGATGAAACTTGGTGCTGTCATTTCCAGCCCGAAAGCAAACGTCAAAGTCGTCAATGGAAGCATTATGGGTCACCACCCCCGAAAAAAACAAAAGCAATCGCAAACAGCACGAGGAACGTGTTTTTTGATCGCAAAGGCCCGATTTCACCGGACTTTCTTGAAAAAAGGCACCACAGTTAACGCATCACGATATGGAGAAACATTGAAGGCAGTACGCGCGGCCATCAAATGCAAGCGTCCTGGACTTATTACAGAAGGAGTGCTTCTTCTCCACGACAACGCGCGTCCTCACACATCGAAAGCAACGGTAGACCTCATCAAAAAATTCAACTGGGAAACAATGCAGCATCCACCTTACAGCCCTAACTTATACCCATGTGATTTTCACGTTTTTGGGGATCTCAAGAAACGTCTGAAAGGCCGCAGGTTTCTTTTCTTACAGCGAAATACGAGTCTGAAATTGATTTGGTTAATCAGTAACGTGATTTGTGTTCAAAATAAAAATCGCTTGCATTTTCCTCAACATTACGTCACTGAATTGCTATTCTAAATGCTAACTGAATTGTTCGGATACCCTTATTATCGATTTTGTATACTTTGATGCATTAATTGAGATACTAGAGCTGGAATCAGAAGTCCCCAAAATAATAATAATTAGATGTTCCAGTCGAATGCCTCCGTTTCGATCCAACTGGAAATGATGATTCTTAGGTGGGTGGGGTTTTGATCATCGACTACAGAAAAATCTCACTTGTATTAAAAATTAATTTCATTCCAACGTCGGACGAACTGGCTATTGAAGAGGAGAGAGGAAGAAGGGTCGGAGAACGGATGTGTTATTTGTTTTTTCCTTCTTCCTTGGCGAGAGGGTTTCTCTCATACTTTGCTTCCTCATTCCATATTTTGGTGCGAATCTATTTAGAGAAAGTTTTAAAAAGAGAGAGTGAAAGAAATTGGTTCTTTTGTCTTTTTTTATATGGCCGCTTTCTCTCACTTTTATTATGAGGTTGGATCGCAAAGCGCTTCGAAACCGTTGATTAGCGCCGGAGTGAAAAGAGAGATCAACTCCGATCAGCACAATAAGAGTGCACATTTCCACACCTCTTTTCAAGGTGTTTATTTAAACCGGCCTCCCTCCTCCAAATGATCATTATTTGCTTTTCGTTTTTATTTTTATTTTTTTTATTTTTTATTTTATTATTCTTATCGTCTTCAATGTTAAGGTTGTGCGATTGTTTTGAATTGAATTCCTCTTCCTATTAGCTCAATGAGAATCCTGTGACGATAATATGGGGATCTGTTATTTCGACTGTGCATTCTTAGTCTATTTTAGCTGATTTTGTTGTTTAAGTTGAAGATTTGTCAATAGTCCTTTTTATAAAGAAAAACTGCACGTTCTACTTGACTGTTTCAAGTTGAAGGCATATCTACAGAAGCGCTCAGAAATAAGCGACCACTATTTTGTAACGTCGATAAATAAACAATCCACTATTACTAAAATCCAAGTACTGTCTGTTTGTCCCTTTACAGACTCGGCCTTTGAAACAGATACTCCGAAACCTCTTTTTTTTTTTGCGTGTGGATAGATCTGGCTGTGTAAGGGGCGCTAGGAGGATTTTCATTTCGAGTTTTTTCCACGCACAAAAAATGTTTAATTAAAATTCATTTTTACTGCATCTCTATGGAATTTTGTTTGTAACGTTAATTTGTTTTGCCTAGGCCAGCGAGAAGGAGCACACCACCTGTACTCAAAGCCTGAGCGCGAAAACGTCATACATTCTTACATCCCCTACGGTAGGGTATTGTTAATCATATTTCTACCAATAATAAGCCCGAAATTGTCCCTACCGTAGGTGATGTAACAATGTAGGATTTTTCCATGAGCAGGCTTTCTCTCTAGGCGGTATTAGAAGGACAGGTCTGGAAGCGGAAAAGTCATCTTCTTGGATGTTAACAATCAGTGTTTTTCCGTTTGTTGGAAACAATGAAGGTTGGATTGTTGCTAGCACCGCGATGGTCAGGTGACTTTTCCGGTTCCAGGACTGTCTTTCTCGTCTGAACCTAAACATCAGGTGCAGTGTACGTTAATTGATACTGTTAAATTAGCAATATGTTGTTAGTGATTCGTGAAGAATAAGAAAGCGATGAAAGCATGAAGTCATAAGACTACTTTTCATTTATTTACTTTCAATAAAGATAACAGGAAACCACTGATCCACATAAAACTTTTAATAGGACGTATGCGCATTTCGGCAGCCACGCTGCCTTCTTCAGCGTACACAAGGATTTTGATCAGAACAGACAAATCTGTTCTGATCAAAATCCTTGTGTACGCTGAAGAAGGCAGCGTGGCTGCCGAAATGCGCATACGTCCTATTAAAAGTTTTATGTGGATCAGTGGTTTCCTGTTATCTTTATTGAAGTTCGTCCACAGTGTCCGGCTCCAGTTCTCTCTTATTTACTTTCATTTATTACACAACTAATTCTACAACTTTAGTACACTCTTTTCGCAAGACGCCCAATTTCTTTGTTTAGTTGTGCATCGTTTGACATTGGGTCATATATCAAGCTCTTCCTATATATAGATGCTCTGTAAGATTCCAGCGCGCAGAATGCGAAGATTATTCAAGTAAACTAATTTTTTTGACTTGACCATTGCTTGACAAGTCCAGACATGTGCTTCGGATCATTTCTTGTTAAAAGACCGACCATCGTTACATTTTATATTTGGTAACAAATGGCAGCACTTTGTTCTGCCAAAATATCTCTGTAGCATGCATGCATTACCTTTGACAAACCAACAAAAAGAAGAGGAAATACAGTTCACGATTGAAAATGGATATCGCCCTGACTTAGTAGACAATGAAAAAACAGAAGAGACGCACAACGTTGGAGATAGAAAAACCCAAGTGCTTGGTGCTCCCATACAACAGGCCCCTTGTTAGAGAGTTTGACAAGATTGCTAAGAAGTTTGGCTCAAAATCATCTATAAGAATCCACACGCGCTGAAAAGACTACCTGGATCCCTAAAAGATAGGATTCCACACGAACATAGCTCTGATATTTACGAATTGAAGTGTGGCACGTGCCCGGCCGTCTATATTGGCCAATCGCAGAGGAGGATTTCTACCTGGATTAAGGAGCACTACCAGCACATCAGGAACCATAGACCTGAATGTTCGAGTTTTGCCCAACACATCATAACGACTGGCCGCGCTGCAAAACCTGATAACTATCGTATTTTGCGCAAGGTTAGTGATTGGAGACATCTAAACTTCCTGGAAACCCTTGAAATTAGCAAAAAACGGATTTTTGAACTCTGATCGAGGACCCATGGACCTCTCGGATTGGTCGACTTTCTTAGAGGTTATTAAATAATTCCGGATTAAAGAAATTTTTGTGGAAGGACAGTTGGTCGTTTCTTGTGTTAATAGTCATCATACCCACGGTAATTTACGCGTTTATATTTAATCTCTGTAGCCATTTTTGTCCAAGATGTCTTCGATCAGGCGCAATGGACCGATATGTTGAGAAGTGAAGCAACCCCAAACCACAACACTGCCTCTTCATGTTAGACAGTTGGAAGTTGATAACGAGTGATGTGTTCTTGTGCAAACTTCAATGGAACCAAAAGGTTCTTGTGAGAAATCAGGGACCTTTTAGAAGATTGTCGTTCACGAAGACCCACATGACATAAACGACGTTTCATAGTGCTAGCGCTGACAAACGTTGTGATACGTCCGTATCGCTTGATTGGCATTCAGTAGCAGATAACTGAAGGCTGAGGCGGACAGTCGTTTAAGAGGATTCTGTCCTGCCGTTTGATAGGTTTTTCCGGGTTTTGTAACTTACATAACCATGCCTCTGGCCTTAAAAAGTTGACGAAGTTCAGTCACAGTTAAACTCACATTAAACTGCCTGGAGGATGAATTCCTTATTTTTGTACAGCATCAAGGAGATAACAGATAACTGCGACAGATTCATCTTTTTCCAGAGAATTACAAAACTTTATAAAATTGAATAAATATTCTCCGTTCTTACTGAGAAGTGAATGAACAATGATGCGCTGGTTGCTTATACAGGGCGAGTCAAAAGTCTAATTTTTATCTTGGATACCATTGTAGTTACGCAAATTCCAATACAGGGAATGAATAGGAACTTGAGGGTGTTCTATCTGAAATATGCAAATTAGGGCACATCCAGATTCTATCTCGAAAACCGTAAGAGATAGACAAAAAGATTCCCATTGCACATTTGTTCAACAGCAAATTCCAAACAAACGAAAAAAAAAGTTCACCAAAATCCGATGAGCGGATCACCCACAATCCTCATTGCAAGCTCTGCAACATTAAAACCTTGATTCCTGTCAAGATTGAGGCAAGGGATGAGTGGCCATAGGAGGAAACAAGAGCAACAGAGTCCAAAGATCAAGTCTCGGAAATAACCACGGAGTACCATTTGCCAAGCATGCAAATTATTTCATGCACCATCCTCATCCTGTTCTGGAAAGTTTCACAATTTACCATAAAGTTACCCGTTTCCTGTACAATTGGTATAAAAAGGCATGTTGAAGCTGAGAAAAAAACAGGAAATAATCAACAGAAAATAATCCTCTGCTTTGGTGAGGCGACGCAAAATTATCATGCAACAACCAGGCTGTAATAAGAAAGATACCCCAGTCAACGTCAACCATCACGTCAAGCAATCAGACAAATTGTACAACGATTTCTGTCCAACAGCGTCAGCGTCGACCAAGGACGCGCACTACTGAGGAAAGCAGAACTTGCAATGAGGATTGTGGGTGATCCGCTCATCGATTTTGGTGAATTTTTTTTTGTTTTGTTTGGAATTTGCTGTTGAACAAATGTGCAATTGGAATTTTGTTGTGTATTTCTTATGGTTTTCAAGGTAGAATTTGGATGTCCTAAATTGCATATTTTGAGATGATGAAAGGTGCTCCATCAGATAGAGCACCCTCAAGCCTGTATTTTAAATATGCAAATGTCTGGTGGTCTAAACCACTCGTGATTTTTTCCCTTTGGTATCCCTACAGTCAATGGAAGCTAGTCTATTGATAAACATAAAGAAGAAAACACCTTTGGTCGTTGATTTTTGAGCGCTATTGTATATGCTATTATTATCTGTATTAAGTCAATTCTACGATTTAAAAATGTCAACTTTGATTTGCCATAAGAGTGTTGTGGATCTTCGAGAATTCTGTAAGAAACTGACAAAAAAAAGAGGATTTGTTTGCCTGAAAGATCAAATGTATAACCCTCATCCATTGGCTCTAGTAATTAAAAATGCATGAGGCGTTGGGGAATTAATTTTTGAAATTTATGGTTTCCTTTGTTCACACTATACATAGTCGCGTGTAGCCGTTAGAGGATTATGCAAATCGGACGCTTTTATCTTTGTATAATTTAGTTTCACAATCTTTGTGAAAAGAGTGCGCACACGGCAACGCTCGGAAAAAGTCGCCCCCTACAAACAGATGAAATATAACAAATCATAGATGCGATAAAAGAGGTTGCTTTTCTGAAACTTTTAGAGAGCATTGTTTATGTTGGCATCCGTCCAGTCTCTCCTTTTGGAAGGTGAAAGGTCGGTGACTCCGGTTGCAGTCCACCCACCTACTCATATGGAACGGTCGAAATCGTGACGGATGACAGCATGGTTGGAGGCTACCGCTCAGGAAGAATTTAGAAGAAAAAGATTATGGGAGGAGACCCATGCAATAAGAGTCAGACCATCCTTTTAGTTACCTTCGCCAGGTGGTGCGCTCGGAGAGCCCCTATTAAAAGGAATAGGAAAATGAAGAAGAAGCGAAAATTATGTTAAACTCGGAAGCCAAGTTGGCTTGGTGTGGAGATCTTTATCGATCTCTTTGCCGATGGTTCGCCACGATTATCTCTGGAGAATCGTGAGTCGTGTACGCGTTAAAGTCAGTTGTTTTATCGAACGGCCGCATCGCCCCTGTCTAACCCGATGACGCCCGGTGCCTCTGCAGGGTCCCTCGCTCTTCTGCTTTGGAAATCTGAGCGCCTTCCATCAGATAGATGGATATCAGGTGTTCGTGCTTTCGATATCGCGTTCAGAGAAAAAGGAACGCAACACGAAAAGATAATGGCACAATATCACATTCACTCTCGTACGCCATTGTCACGAAATACGTCTTCGGGAGATGAACGATTATAAATTATGAAGCTTAATGGTTTTCTATTTAAGAAAAAAGAAAGGGGAGGGGGGGGGCGGTCACTAAACAATTTAATTATGGTCATTATAGAGTGTAAAATATTCTTAGACATGTCCACAAGTAAAGATGCGCTTTGCGAATAAATTATGAGGGGCTCATCATTATTATTATTAATCTATAGTATCTCGGGACCGGTTAAATTTTACGAAAAACCTTCTCTCGATAATTTTTTTTTTATTTTTTGATAAATTTACTTGATACGAATTGAGATTTAATTTTTTTTAAAAGAAAAAGGAAATCGTAAATAATAATTTCGCTGTAGATAAAAAAAAAGCAAAGAAACAAACTGAATTAAATGGCGAATGTTCCAGGGCCACAGATCCAGTAAAATTTAGATGAAGATGAGTCATAGAGATGTTACCGTACATGAAGGAGGAGAGGCTTTTTAACTTCTAAAATCGTTTATTATAATTATAGGCTTTGTATAAACTTTTTTTTTAAACAAAAATTTCATGATTACCTATGTCATTCCCTATGATGCTTTTAGTTGCAATTTTGTATGCGTCGTGCAGGGAAGTTGACATTTAAAGAGGCGTAACGACGACATGCCTGGCAGGTGTTGAAAGTAACTGCTGATAAGATAATAAACCCGGAGAGTTTTTTCCACGCGTGATTATCACCACTTCTGTATTGATACGGAACATATAGCTAATTCATAACCTCCAAGACTTAATAGGATTTATTGAAATCCGCGATCCGTGGTAACTGAGAGCGACCTAGCCGACAGCGTTGCTTCTATTCTTCTTTTCAAATGATTTTCCTCCGAGGACTCCTATATTAGCTGTGGTCATACAATAAATTTAGTGAAAACTTATGATACACCTACTAGAAAATTATTGAGAAAATAAGTGATCTCATCAAGTGGGTAGCCGCCCAAGTATGATGATTCGATTATACTCGGATGTCATACAGGGTGATTCAGTCACCATTTCACTCGAATGACGTGCATTAAGGATAAACAATTGAAAGAATATGAGCGCCATATCGAATTTCTAAACAGTTGGAGTTTGTATTGTTGCAACGGCGCTGCATGAAAATCGTATTGTTTAAAAATGGCGCCCGCTTTATCAAAAGAGCAGAAATGCAAGGTTGTCGAATGGTATTTCGAGACAAAATCACCTGTAACCTTGCAAAGAAAGTTCCGGAAGGAGTATAAGTGTCGAGACGCACCAGGCAGGCAAGCAATTTCGTGCCACTGGATGTGTTAAAGGCAAGAAAAAAGGCGGGAGCAAATCATTCCCTTCCCTGTTGTCATTGGCCATCGCTACGCAGTAGTTGGCTGCACTGCACGTCCGAAGATATAGAAAAGAAAAGGAGAATAAAAGATGAATGGCGAAACCCCATTAATACTTAGATGGGAACTTCCAAGACGCACAGTTCATGAATTAGTCAGGGGCTGGAGACTAAGATAATTCGTATTGTTCGGGAGTACGTATGTGTGTCATTGCTCATCGGCAAGCAGCAGTAATGGCTGAACGATATTCTTAGCTGGAGCTACCGACGTATATCTAATGTACGGTGTAGCTAACGGGAATGAACCGCAGGCACAGCGACTGTATAGGATGCGTTTCCCAGCAAGACGATGTCCAGATAGACCCACATTTGCTGCAATTGACCGTCGCCTTTGAGAGACAGGTGTAATGGGCGCAAGCATGGCAAACACTGGAAGGCCTTGAACAGTGCGAACTATTCATGCCGAAGAGGCTGTCTTACAGTGTATCGAACAGAACCCATCCACAAGCACAAAAGCGATCGCCACTCAACTTCATTTGCGAAGCCATCGACAAGCTTGGGACTTCATCCATGAGAACTTATTACATCCGTTCCATGTACAAAAAGCGTGAAGCATTCGCCCAGTAGTTCTTACGATAGATCATTGATCAACCCGAATTTTCAGCGTGTGTTCTTTTCACTGATGAGGCTTGCTTTACAAGAGATCAGGCGTTCAACAGTCACAATCGACACATTTGGGCGTATCAAAATCCGCACGGAACACCATGCCACTCATCATCAAAACAGATTCTCTGTTAGGTGTGGGCTGGAATAATGGATTACATCTTGGTGGAGGGGGGGCGTACATTTTGCCCAATCATCTCAGTAGCGTTCGATGTCTGACATTTGCAACAGATGTACTGCCAGAATTGTTGGAAGATGTACCTCTACGACTACGCATGTGGTTCCTAGCAGATGGTGCATCTCCACGCTACGCACGACGTGTACGAGATCACCTCAATGCGACGTTTGGTATGCGCTGGATAGGTCGTGGTGGTCCTGTGGCCTGGCCTCCACGTTCTCCCGATCTAACACCACTGGACTTTTTCCTCCGGAGACATCGGGAAGACTGATTTATGATACCCCTGTCATGTCGCTGGAGGACTTAGTGGCACGATTGCTGAAGCAAGCGAACAGATCCGTGAGATATGTTTCGTAGATCACGTCTGTCGCTGTTAAATCGAATGTAATTGTGTGTTGATTTACATGGCCTCAATGTGGAGCCGTATCTGTAATGAGGAATAAATCGCAATTTTCTTGGCATGGTGTGGTTCGATGTTTTCCAATCGTCTAACAGGGAAGGGGTTGATTTGCGCCCCCCCCCCCCCCATTCACAGGAACAAATATGCTTAGAATCGCATATTCCATCACCCCTATCATTTTTGACATGAAATTTAATAACTTCCTGTATAGACATTCTTTAAAGATAGGAACAATTGGTTTGCTTACTGGACTTAAAAATTATGAAATCACATATAATACATTGGGTCAATAAAGAGGATAAGTATAGGCACAATCGTTTGTAAAGTATCGAGATTCTCTTTTGCACATCTGCAAAAAGGCGAATTTCGATATTCAGCAAAGTGCAACTCTGCCTAGACACTTCCCATATGCAGTTGAGATCTTTATCTGTAAACATAAATGTACAGATAGTCTTATTTTGTGAATCTGTTATTTTTTGTGTGATTTTTATTCTCTTATTTTTATAACTCGGTTTGAGTGCTTATTGACAACAGTTTGCGAGTATATTGACTGTCCTTATTCAAATTTCTGGGCATCCTCGCATCCTCGTTCTCTTCTATGGCTCGTCTTCAGTTTAATGCAGTGTCGGATGAATAATTTCCCAGTTGATTAAAAAAAAAAAGAAGCTTATCTTGAAAGGAAGCTAAAAGCTTTTACGTTTTTTGTTTCTTCTACCAAAAGCAACGAGAATCTAAATTTTTTGAAAGAAGAGGCTGGAAATGCATTATAAAATGTTTACGTATTTTTTCCGGTCCTTTTCTCAGACTCGTATAGAGGTGTTTACGAATCTCTTAAGTGTAGAGTTATGTTCCAATCGCTCTCGGTATGCGATACAGAGCGTGCTATTATTAGGAGCGATTTTTCTACTTTTTATATATTTATTTAAATAGAAAGTGGATGGATAGTGGTCGTGCATTAGAAGAATGACTTTCTTCATTCCTCTGGTTGACGGACGGCGAAGGGTTTGTTGCTCTTGGGCGACATTCCTCGAATCGCCTACGACGAAAACCAGTCGCAATGAATGGATGGACACTCTCCCTCAAAAGTCCCACGGGAGAGGACATAAAATGTTAAACTAGTGAAAATAAAAATGCAAAAGAAGAAGAAGAAGAAAGTGAAGATGGGAGAGATTCCATTTGATTTTGGTTAGCTGCCGATGTGTGAAGTGGAACGGCGATGGGCGCAACTTCATTAGGAGAGTGACTGGCTGAAAGAAAAAGTTTTATCGCCTATTAGGAGAAACATATAAACGTCGTCTCGGTGAATTATTCTTATTAACCCTTGTTCTAACTAAAGCAGAATTAGGAAATGGAATGTTTGGTTTAGGGGAGGGAGCCCGTTTAGTTCCACCCAGAATTATTGCTTGCTTTCTTTCCTTCTTTTTTTAAATCTTTGTTTGACTTAAAGCTTTAGCGTCATTAAAGCGATTAAAGGGGAGCCATTCTGCCACTTTAAAGGTTTTAAATATTTTAGGCGATGCAGCAAAACCGTCTGATAAATTTATCAGTTTTTGCGAAAGATTTTCTTTAAGAAATTTTTTTTTGTTAAAAAAATAACAAAAACAAATAAAAAAAACACACGGGCAGCCCGTTTTTATTAAGCGGTAACTTCACCGTAAAGCTGTAAATTATTCGCAATGATATTGAGATCTTGAAGGAATTTTTTTTTGGGATATCCAAAGAACAGTAATCATTGATAAAAATTAGATTATTTACAATATAAATTGACAAAATTTAATCATTAGATTAACAATTTTTTTTTCATTTTCTTTATAAGTTCCTTGCATTATTATAGAGGGTTGTCCATTTAAGTGTAAACATGGAAATATCTTAAACAGGAACCCCTATTTTTAATGGTATATTCAGATTGTACTGAATATTGGAAAAATGTTTTATTATTGGTATTTTTTCAATTGATCCAACCGTTTAGGAGATAGAGGCCCTGAAAGTGTGTACATTTTAAAGTTTTGAACCCAATTTTATCGATGAAGACAAAGAGATAAGAGAATGGGCCTATTCTACTTTTTGATGGTCTTTAAGAATCCGAAGTCAAAATTTCAAAAATCCAATATTTTTCAATACACAAGCACTGACTGCCTCCATAGAACTTCTGCCCCCAAGACTTTGTTTGTGCACTAAAAATTTTTGAATTTTTGAAAGTTTGACTTCGGATTCTTAAAGACCATCAAAAAGTAGAATGTGAATGTCTGCAAGACCCACCCTCTATCTCCTTGTCTTCATCGATAACATTGGGTTCAAAACTTTAAAAGTTCCACACTTTCAGGACTTCTTAGCTCCTAAACGGTTGGATCAATTGAAAAGACACCAAGAATAAAACATTTCTCCAATATTGTGTACAATCTGAATAAACCATCGAAAATAAGAGTTCCTATTTAAGATTTCGAAGTTACCCCCCGGCCCGCCCCCCCGCCCACCCTCACAAGGCGGTGAGGGGGCTAATTTTTTGGTTAATGAATTTCCCCCGCGAATTAATTCACTTTTGATTTTGGACATTTTTTTCTTACAATGCTTTATTTTCGAGATATTTCCATGCCGACATATAAATGGATCACCCTGTATAATCATTTATATAAATTCTTCAGTAGTTTCATATTTCGGATGTTCTGTTGCCAATTTTTTTTCGAATTTTTTTTGTTTTGACTTGAGATTCGGGTCGAGTATTTAAAAGTAAGTAAAAGTTATAACAGGAACATGGCTAAAATGGCGGTCAAAGTTTGGTCACAGCTTTAAGTCTGATATTATATATGTTGCTCTATCAAATGGTATTTCAGATTAAATTTAGTCCATCTAATGCCTATTCCGATCAAAGAAATGACATTTCTGCCGTGATTTTGCATCCGACGGTCAGGAATTGTAATTTAATTGACCGGAATAGGCATTAGATGGTTCAGTGTGAAATAACATTTGACTGACCAAAATATATAATATTACAGGCCAAACTTTGACCACCATTTTGGCCATGTTTCCAAATGTATAGACATGTGTGGCTGTTATGACTTTCACTTACTTTTTGATGCTTTAACTGACTTGCGCTTTTAACGTCGTTCTGACAATGCAGTTCCATGCGTTCTGAACTCTTTAATTTATTTTCTCCTCTCCCCTTCTTGTATACACAATTTGTAATTTGAGCTTATTTATTCGTGCATACTCTATCCGTTTGAAGAAGTCGTTCGAACTCGTTGGAAATCGTGAGTCTTGTAGTTTACTTTGAAATGTCAGTGAAAACTTTATGAAGTGAGAACAACCGCTCTCGTTTACACATGAATAGTTTTGATTTTAACCGTGGCACATTTTTCTTTCATGTGTTGGTGTTGTTGTTGTTTTTAATTATTATTTTTTCGTGTAGTTTGGATTGGGTTCCCATATTTTGTTTTCGTCTTATCTCACCCGCCTTTTGTAGCGTCTTTTGCACCTGTCGACTATGTGCCCCCCTTGTCGTTGCGTTATCATTAAAGTGCGTTTGGAGCCTTATGGATTGGTCCGGTCGGGCGGTCGGGTCGGTGGGTCGGCCCCCGCGATGGCCTCGGTTGCACCTTGGCCGCGATGGTGGGCGTCGTCCTATGGGAAAAGAGCCTCTCCACTCCCCGCCGAAGGATGAAGAAGGGCCGGGGATCGTACCCTGTCTTCTTCCCACGTTTCTCTATCACTCAATCAACCCACCTACCATAATCCAAAGCCATTTTCCCCCTCTTGTTTGCTGCTGCTGTTGTTGTTGTTTTTCCTCCTCCTTCGCCGATGATGGAAAAAGCGAGCTCACGTTCGGTCGCGCTACACTGAGCGCCTAAAGATTTTGATTTTTCTTTTTTAAAAAACAAACCCTCCACGTCCAAGCTAACTTCTAATGAAACCTCGGTGCCGATCTCTTATCGCCATATATTTTCCTTTTTTATCTTGTTTCCCACTCCACTTTATCTGTTTACCTCCACCCATGCATCGTCGTCGTCGCTTTATTTTCGTATTCCGAAGAGATTTTCATCGGTTGAAATTAATTTAAACCATCCTGGCGAAGATGTAGAGAAAAATACGTGTGGATGTCATAAATAAATCTGAATGGAGGAGATTTTTTTTCCTTCGTCCTCACAAGAGTCGGTGAGGGTTGAATATGCAAAGGTTATTCATCTGGGATTGGAAGCAATTTTGGATGAAAAGCTAGTCGTGATCATCGCCATCAGAACCGGACCTCCCCGTCAAGAACCAATTGCAATCGGAAGAGCCTCATCCATCAGACATCGAACGTATCGACTATTCCTTTATCAGATTCCACATTAATCATACAAAGTGGATTAGTTTTCCATGGAGGATCCTACACCTTTTGTTTTTGTAGTTATTTTCGGGGGGAAATTTTTCATGGCCGACCACCAGTATCAGGTGATGGGGCCTATGTTTTTTCTCACTCCAACCTTATTATTTTTTCGCTTACAGAACTCGACTTAAAAGCCAGGATTCGCGAAGATTTGTTGTAATGCAATTTCGCGAAATAATTTCCTTATGTACTTATGTATATATTTAAGTACGTATAAACCAAACTTCCATGTTAGTCTTGCGAAACTGCAAGCAGCAGAACCAAATGTTAATAATATGCACTTAGGGCCTCTCTTAAACTTGACGTATTTTTTATGAGAATTACCTAAATCGTTTAAGAGATATTAATTACTTTTTTTTTAATAAAGAAATAGTCGCAACATTCATACCAAATATTTTATTTATAAATAAATAAATTCGGCATATATGGATTCTTAATTGAAGTGAATAATTTTTGGATATGAGGAATCAATTTGGAGATGCTTTAGTTTTTATTTTTAAAAGTTATTATAAAAAGTTGCTATATCGAATGAAATAACAGAATTCGGACTTTAAATCTCTATTTAATAAAGTTTCAATGCGATTTTCACCCTTACCCCACCAGATCTGCCTCCTCAATACGTTGCCCATTCGCCAAGCGTCACTACCAAAGTAAGTGCATCTCCCATGCAGGAATAAAACGGTGGGCTATCTTGCCTGAGAATTTAAGGCATTGGGGTCATATGGCACCATTAACATTATTTACTCGTTATATTCACTCATTACATGTTGTTACGATTGTTTGATATATTACATGCCATATCTTAACATTGAAAGTTCCAATGGTAAAGTCTTAAAATCTCTTTAAAATTTTATATTTAAGAATCTCCATTAAAACTTCAAGTGGAAGGCCTCTACGAATGTGTCATTTCGCTATTTCATTTTATTTTATGGAAATTTAACTACATATTGTATGTATAAATCTTAAAACTCATAGTAAGCTGTCGTTATCGTATTTTATAAGTTGCAGATGAAATTTGAAAGAAAAAAATTTATAAGAGCTCAAGATATTCTTAGGGGCAGCATAATGACAAATATATAATGCGACGTTGACAAATCCAAATAGGAATTACATTAAAATAAAGTCGGGAGTGTCTAATAATCTTGACTGTTGGGTTAATTTTGACTGATTTCATTCATTGACTTCTGCAGTAATGCAAAAAAAAAGAAAAAAAAAAAGATTGAAATTTCAGTTGGTTCAAGAAATTTATAAGAAATTTTTAAAGAGTATGGAACTGTCCCACATAACATGTGGATGATAATAGCAGTCCATAATAATACGTTAACCTTTAATAAATCATGTTAAGCTTGTCTTTTCTCTCGAATTCGTTCGAGAAATGCTTTTCCGAAAAGGTCAATGCTGACGGGCTCGTCATCCGTTTAGCCCTTGAGAGTTTGATAATAATATAAGGCAGATGCCTTATCAAAATGACGTGTTTTATTTCATAGAATGGGACACGGACGACCTACCTCCTCTTTCCCTTCCTTTTCTGCTCCTTCATTAATATTTTTTTCTTTTTACTTTATCCGTTAATGCTTTCTTTTCTTGACCCTTGAACTATTCCTTTTATCTTTTCGCGAGAAGGACGACGAGTCGGGCTGGGCAACATATCCTCCTCCAAAATTTGCAAAGTTCCTCCAACACACGGTAAAATAGAAAAAGTGGGTCAACTCGAGAGAAAATGCTCTTGAAACGACATCAGGTAATAAATGATGTAAAAGCCGACTTTTCGAGCTTACAATTTTGTACGTTTGCTCTGTAGACGTCCTTAATTTATGTCGACATTTTTCGTTTTTTCCTATATGAATGCAAGATTTCGCTTCGCCATGTGTTCGGTAAAATTAAGTGGTGCCGTTAAGATTAGTTGCTCTAAAGTTATCCAAGAAGGAGGTTGCACTTGTTTTTAATAATTTATTTTTTAAGAAAAGTATTTTTTTTTTGTAATAATTTCCGATGAGTGAAGCAGCTGACGCTTAAGACATTTTGAACGCGAGCAAGCATAGGAGAGACTAAAAGGAGCATGGATTTGGTTGATTTGAAGTTTGTTGCTTTTAAATGGGATTTTCTATGCGAGATTGGTGCGAACGATAAGAACGCCTTCGAGTAAAGAGAGGAAGGAGGCTGTTGTCGAATGGGAGGGGAAAATTTAATAAGAAATAAAGAAGGAAAGAAACAGGTCCTGGCTAGAAGAGCAAGCCCTTCAATTAAGCCCTTTTACATATAATACGATTTTTGCCACTGGAAATTCAGGAAAATTTAAATGCGAGGGAGGCGAAAGAGTTCGAGGAGGGAGATAACTGTTTATTATTTCTGAATGAAAATAGTCTCGGAAACAAGATTTACTCGTTTTTTCTCTCTCCTGGACCAGAGGAATTATGAAATTTGCTCGATTTATGGATCGCCTCCTTTTATATGAAAATTCCTTCCTCCTCCTCCTCCTTTTTTCTGTTTTTCTCTCCACCAACATCTGATAAAACGAGTAAATCTTGTAACTTTTGTAACGAGAATATTGTAACTTTTTTTTTTCTTTTAATCCGCGGGGTTTTTTAGGTGTAATGATAAATGTTGTTGAGGGTGTGTTCGAAAATTTAATTCGACAACGAGAGCGAAACGTCCCGATAAAGATCACGCCATTGTCTCGGCCAACTGATCGAGAGAGTTATGAGCAACAGAGAAAAACAAAATTGAATATACCCTTATCGCAGCATAGGGCATACTTACAGATATTCTTTTCTTCGCTTTTTTTTTAAAGAAAAAGCAGTTAAATCGCCGTAAATTAGTTTTTTTGACGTTCTACTGCAAATTACCCCAATCCAAAAATGCATTTTCCACCCGATGATGATTTCATCACTTTCGCCCAAGTTTAGAGCTCTTAGAATGTCCAAACAGCTTAGGGAAGTTGGTTTTTTTTTTGAATTTCTGACTTTTTTCTTAGACTAGACGAAGAGTTTTTTTAAAATCCATTCTTGTAAATATACCATCAATTAGACATTCACGAATCATGCGTAATTCGGTGGGAATTCACTTTTTTTTCGAATAAAATATGGAAATCGTATTAATTCTTCCGTAAGGATACACAATGACATCTGAAATCTTTCCGCGTTTTGTCTGAACTCTCTCCAGATAGGCCTGTAATGGAAACGTTATCCATCTTGTATATTTTTTTAATATATGCAATAAGTGAAGTAGTTGTGATAAGATAAAAATGCGATCCAGACTGAATGGGAGAAAAAGTAGTAGATGGGTGGTTTGTGTGCTTGTACGGGGTGTTGCAAAAATATAAAGGACAGTAGTACTGGGTAGCCTATCCTCTCGCTTCAAGGGCCGCTTCATAAAACTTCATATCTTAAATTTATATTCTGGAGCATACAAAGACATAAAAAATTACAAGAATATAATTAAAAAGGGACTTAAAAGTAATAAAATTTAAAAGGGGATTACTAAATAACAAAGCTTCTAACAGTCCAATAATCTCAAGTCCACTGTCCTGGCAATAATTTTCACACCTCGTAGAAACTAACTTTATTGTTCACTCGGCACTTGTTTAAAAGATGACAATATGAAATGATAACGATGAAGAATTTTGAAGGTCTTGAAGAATTTGAATTTTGAAATTAAGGTCCGAAAAGTTCACAATAAAAATTTCGATGAAATGAAAATGCAGTCCAATAACTAGCCAATTATTTCATGACACTTAAAAATTAAACATGCACCATGATAACTTATTAATTTTAATTTTTAATTTTTACTTTTAATTCACTTAACAAGAAAACTAAGTAGTGATGTCAGTTCCTGGCCCGTTGCCTAGCGATTCCAAACTTAGATTTTATTTAAAATTCTATACTGTCGTCCATAGATGGAAATTTTTTTATGTCTTTACATGCTACAGAATATAAATTTAAGATACTGTATGAAGTCTCAGTTTCCATTTTTAGCAATTTCGGCGTAAATGGGTTAACAAAATAAAATTTCCCAATTATCATTTTTCTGAAGCGGCCCTTGAAGCGAGAGGATAGGCTACCCAGCAGTACCGTCCTGTATATTTTTGCAGATAGGTTGTAGATAGGTGATTTATCAGAGATATCAATATTCCTTCGTACGAAGAAATCGATTTGAAATTAGTCCAATTGTTTTTCTATACAGCTAAGCAGATTTCCTGGCATGAGCTACCACAAGGGTTAAAAATCAATTTGGGACGTGTAAATAATCTGACCGTGTTATCAAATGTGGACTGACTATTAGTTGATGAGACTGAATAGTCCTTTGAACTCGTTTTTTCTTAGTACGGTGCTATTCTATTTTGGATTTACTCTCTGAATACTTACTCTGTAGAAGTAATAATAATAATAATAACAAGGAAATTCCTACACCTCTCGCATAGTAAGGAAATTCCTACACCCAAACATCAATCCTCCCACAAGTGCGTAACTTTCCCTCCCTTGCATTTGAGTCCCTTGGGCTTGGCCCTCTTTTGGGTCCGCCTCTGGGATTGGCTTCCGGACTTGATCCGAGTTTGGCTTCCCCAAACAATAATAATAATTTTCAATTTCAATTTCATTTGTTTTAAGTGTGAACGAAGACAGTTGAAAGTAAACCTTTAACAACGAACACACTAAAAAAAAAAAAGAACATAAATGAAATAAGACAGAAAATTTGAAAATGGATACAAGTAATCATTAACGGAGGTAAACAGCACATAAGAAACTAAACCAAAGACAAAGCATATAAGAGGTAATCAATTCATACAGTTACAATAAAAAAAATCAGTTACAGTACATGTGAAATAGACAAAGAGCTAAAAATTGCTCGTTGACATATTATCAAAGTAGTTTAAAAGTTCACTACAAAAAGCATAATAGTCAGAGTTAAAGATGTCTACAAAATCACTCAGTTTGTTATACTTTAAGAATAATCTGGTAAACGGATTAATTGAATTCTGTTTCTGAACATAGCAAATATTTTTACATCGTGTTTGATATATGGAAGCATTTAAGTTAAAGCGATGAGAAAACTTGGGCAATCAATGATATTATGATTAGCTTTGTACAGAAAATCTAGATCATTCCTAATAATAATAATAATAAAAATAATTTGTATGATGCACTTACAACTTGGGGGGTGGTTAATGAAGTGTGTATCGAGATCTAAAGATTCTTAAATAGTGAACTGATAATGCTGAAGAAGGCAAGTGAAACGAAGAATTTCTTCAAAATGTTCAACTTATTTCTTCACTTCTTCAGGTTCTTCGTTTCTTCGTACATCAATCATTATTTGGGCTAAATTTGGTGATCAAAAATATTTTACTTTAAGTTTATTTTAGTACTTTCCATCTTTATACTCTATAAAAAGGAGAACTTCTTAATTTAAGCATTAATAATGTAATAGGTAGTGTTCATATTTAAAATGAACACAATTAGATTGATAAATGTTGATTTCTACCGAAGCTTACAACAAAGGGCGCATCTAGGATCGGGCTAATTTCGGAGAACATTCTTAGCCATAATCCTAGACGCTCCCTGCTCTGTATGTCTAGATATGTATAGCAGAGTATTAACATGCTTTGTTTGTATTTTTTTTATTTCAGTTATGGACCCAGCGTGAAATCGGAGGATCAGAGACCGATTTTTATATTGGTTCGAGTGAGAAATGATTTTGCGGTTGATAACTGTGACCTACATCATCGACTATCGAAACGATTTCACCGTCGTTGGAAACTCCTTCTCACCGTTTCTTAAGCCTAACTCGTAGATAGATAATGGACAATGTTCTGTTTTCGTTGTTATATTTTATTAACAGAATGAGCAACGAATGGAAAAATAGAGCAACCATTTTTCATCGTTGAAGTGTTCCCTTTGACGACTTTGAGGACGTTTGCTAAGTGTTCTCTTGTGTGCGTGGTTGCTTCGTGTGACTCCCCGGAAGGCAAAACAACACGAATGGAGTTTGTTTTTTTTTAAAAAAAACCCATTTATGATTGCCCTATAGAGAGGAAAGGAAGAATGGTTGCCTCGTGGGCGGAGAAACTGGTAGCGCTGCAACTCGAGCAACCGTCTTGAGTTCACGGGAAACGTGGCGAAAAATGAGAGAAACGCACTCCAACCAAATTGAGTCTGTTTTCCCGCCTTCCATCGTCTCCAGCCATGAAATGTATTGACGCCTGGAATACAGGTGTCCTTCGTTTGTTCGAGTGATTTCCAGCTGTGAAGACGTTGGTTGAGAGACTTCCATAGAAACAGATAGACGAAATATGTACAGTTGGGTGAGTGAACTTTTCACCACGTTTGAACTGGACAGAAAGGACTTTGCTTAAACTTCCGCTCCGTCAGGTAGATGGAAAGCAATGTGGAAAGGGTTTGGCATCTGTCCTATCTTCCGCTGCCATTGGCTATGCAACGCCCCTTCGAGTGACGACGAGGACGCGACCGTCGACTTCATCCACCTACACAGCAGCCTCTCCTCCATTGAGTCCAGGTAAGATAATAATAATAACAGTAATAGTCTAGTAAAGGGGAGGTTCATGAAGCCCCTTAAAATGGCTCGAGGCGTACGTGTAATTAATTGATAAGAAATGAATTAAAAAAAAAATTAAAAACAAAAAATGCGGACGTTCAATTGTGTTTAGTGAGCCCGTTTATTAAATCAGGTGGCGTCGAAATTAATTTTAGCTTGTTTTAACGCAACGAAGGTTCCTATTTATGATTTATAATAACAACTCTAATAATAAATCAACAGATTAAACCTTCTTCTAATGAATCTTCTCGAAAATCATTAAGTGTTGTTAAAATTAATGTTAACGACTTTTAATACGAGACACGATTCTTATGCAGAGTTTAACGAACCAATTTGATATACACTACCTTGATTTGGGGTGATAGTTAACTATTTTAATGCTTTTATAGTTTGTTTTTTAATTTCTTTTTTAACCGACTTCAAAAAAGGAGGTTATCAATTTAAAGCGTATGTATGTAATATTGTTGGAATTGCACGATATTCGTATATGTTAGTCTATGTGGGCTTCTAAACAAGTATGCTATATTTCATAAGTGTGTATGTATGTATGTATGTATGTTTGTCCACGTATTTCTCAGAAACTAGAAATCGAATTGCAATAATTCTTTTTTATTGGATTAAGTATCTTTCAACTTAGGCATAAGTCCAAGTTTCATCAAAGTCGGTTCAGTAGTTTTCAAGATATGGACTGATATAGCCAGGCGATAGTGAAATTTTCATTAAAGTCGTTTTTTTTTATACTCTGTTTAATCTTTTTATTTGGATGTTTTAAACTATTTAAATTGCTTTTTTTTTCTTTTTAATATTGTTTGTATTTATTCCCTTATTTACATTATTGAATTTCAGTATTTTGTGGTTACTATAATGTATACTCTGTCCAACGAAAGTTGAAGTGGGCGTGTCCAATTAAATTTCCAAAACAATTGTTTGATCTTGTTAACCTTACCCTGTAACAGTGTTTAACAAAATTTAACTAGACACGCCCATTCCATCTTTCGTTGGATTGAGTAATGTCATAATAATAAAAGATATACTCGTTTTACTGTTATGGTAGTGTTGAATGACTTTCAGCGTCTTCCTTGTCTGAAATCTATTTCTCATGAAACCGAGAGAAAAATTTGAGTAAATAACAAGGAACGACTTTTGTGTAATATTGGGATAAAGCTTACGAAAACTGTTTATTACGTGTCAACTAAATAGGCTCAGGGGAATATGCCTGGTTTTTGATGTAAATCGTGCTGAAAGGGTTCATTAGAAAACCAACATTCGTTTCAAGATGGCCATGGATGCTCGTACTTATATTTATGTTTTTATATTAGTGTAATCAATATTTTTAATGCATTTTCTTATTAAATATCTATTTGTGTTGAAAAACATTGTAGCCTATAGGGGAAAATATCTTCGCATTGAATGATGGGTCCAGCTGCAATTTTTTGAGGGCAAGAGGAAGGCAATCCTATACTGCTACTCATCGAAGTGCGCCCGTTTTTGCCCGACTTGTTATTGTATAATGATGGTAACGAGTTGTTGCGTGTTTGGATGTATTGTATTTACTGCAATTCAAATGTGTTAGAAACCTCAGCCAACCTGGCCAGCCCAATCTGACCTTGAGTGACTCTTTCTCGCCCATTTTCTCAAAATCTTTCAAAGGGAAGTGTGTGATTAAAATTTTTTAGACTAATATGGTGTTGATCTACAGGGTAGCAATCGGAAATTTTTCTCTATCTTTAATTGTTTTCGAGTTAGCAAGTAGATGACCTTAAATTTGGGGGTCAAAGTCAAATTTGAGTGCGGCAATGAATTCTCCCCCCCCCCCATTACCTAAAAACCACACTCATCTAAAGCTCTCTCTCTCTCTCTCTCTCATATATATATCAGAGCTTTAGATATATATAGAGCTTTACACTCAACAGATCTCGCTTACCTGCTAGCTTTGAGATATCTGCCATGTTACCAGTTTTTGGATACCCTGTATATGAAAGAAAATAATTAGAAAAATGAACTAAAATCCAATGACTATTAAATGAAGCCTTTAAAATTAATGTTGATATAGTTAATATCAGTGATTGTTTGAATGTCATAATTTGAGGATTTCAATTTTTAGGGAGCTAATTTACTCCATTTTATGATTGGGCAAACAGTAAAATAATTTTTTAAGATTTTCTCTAAATAATATTTACTTCGGTTCTCGCTCTATTGAAGATTAACTCTGAATTAGATAATGATTTATTATTAGCTGAACCTCTGAAAATATATAATTGATTAAATAAGTATTGTTTATATATTTAAATTAAAATATATGGGGAGATGGAGGCCTCCATGTTTCTGAAAACTCTGAATAAAGCAGACATCTACAAACAGTTAGCCCTTACATTAGGCATGCGTCAGTTTCCTTTTTCTTTCGTGCCGGAGACTATAATAATAAATCATTAACCTAATTTTAATTAATATAATATTAACGTGTAAAAACTCTGAAGATTGGTTGGACTAAAATTTTACAAAGAAATAATTTCAATATCCAATAGCTTAAGAATGGTCTGTGAGGATTTACTTCATTTATAATTTCACAAATGCCTATCACCCCTCTCTGCCTTATTTAAAATAGAATTATTTTGGCTCCAAATATTGGGTCTAGAATACCTGTAGACCGATTTATACTAAACCCTAAAGACAGGCATTAGTGAATATTTGTAGATTGGTAGTTTTCTTTATACTGTACAAGCCTTTAAATTGACGTTGACTGTGCCAGATAATAGCCATTCTTTTCGTTGTCTTTGTTGAACAGAGTTGTTAAATACTGAGCTGATAAACATCTTTATATAAATTTTGGATGTAGAATAAAAGAGAGGAAAACACTAATCCACATAAGATTTTTAATCAGACGATGGATGCACATTTCGGCAGCCAAGCTGCCTTCTTCAGAATAGCCTGCCTACTCTGATGGAAGCTCTCCTGTATGCTGAAGAAGGCAGCTTGGCTGCCGAAGATAGTTTATAAAATTGAAAGCTCCGTAGTGCTTTTCTTGTCATAAATTATTCGCTTCTTCATTTAAAACACTATATCCTTGTCCATGCACTTGATTTGGAGAAAAAATCCAGGATTTTTCAAACATTCGTGTTTATATTTTCAAGGACTACATTTTATTACGTTTCAAGGAACAAATTTGTTAAGCATTACTTTATTGTCGGTGCTATAAATCGATAGATGTATTCTTCCGTGCTCTTAAAAGCTTATTGCATATATAGATGAAAATCTTCGGTTGCTTACTTTTGTCTTTAGAGTTGTAATGCATTGGTTGCATTTGTTTATTTTTATATTCTTGATCTCATTTCTTTGGTTTTCTTTCCTTAGGGATCTAGTGAAAGTGGATCTTTTTATTATTTGATGGTCATTTCGGTTGCATTTTCGTAATGGGTGATGAGATTTATGGCGCAACCAACTACCTGTTATGGACCTGGGCAAACAAAATTCGAATTGGGTTTCTCGGCAATTTACATATTGACTTCGAGGAAAAAGTTACCCAGGTGCAGGTCGAAATGATTAAAAGGTGAAGGAAATTTAAAAAATAAAAAAAGGGGGAAAGTCGATCGCCTTTCTTTCCATCTATGCAGATTTCGTGTGTTTAGAAGTTCAAACTCGTTAATCATCTGGATTCCACCAAACCTGTGGAGGTGATACTTTATGGCGAAGGAAGGGAAAACTTCATTGTTAATTATTTTTGTCTTGTAGTAAAGGGAGATTTATTGTCGACCATAAATTAAGGATATTGATTTAATTTCTATTCACCAGATGAATGGCTCTTGTTCAAACGCAAAACTAACGTCACAACATGGATTTTTGCGAGATACTACTTTGTGTTGGGAGAGTTCTCTGAAGGGTTGTTCTTCCTTATTCGTCATCCAATTTACTCTGTGAAGAAGAGGTTAAATGGATGACGGTGAAGCTTCTTTTGTAATGGAATGTCTTGACTAGTTTTCTCTGACCCCGTCGTGGCCATAGAAAGAAAGCAGTTTGTGGCCTTGCACTTTTTTTTCCTGCTGTATTGTCTCTTTAATGAGATGATAGCGGCCGAGGAAAGGAATGTTAATTATATAATTGTTCATTTCCGGTTGTCATTTTCGTTCAGGTGCCAGAGGCCTCCAGAAACCCTCACGAATTTTGAATTGTTTTTTGCTTCAATTTTACTCTGCCGCAGTTGGATTATGTATTAAATTTATGTAATGAAAAGTGAAACTAATTTTATTCTGAATCCTATTTCATAGGTGGTACATTTTCAACGAAAAGCTATGAGTAATTTCTCTAATTTACATTTTTTTTTTGTAGAGGTGCGCAAAAATACAATTTTTTATGAAGATAAAGTTTTGCATGCTATTGAATTCAACATATAGCGGTGTTTCGTGTAACTAAATCCTGTTCATTGCCTTCTTGATATTTGTTTACCAGTGCGAAGGAAAGTCGTAATAGGTTGTGCTATGAAGATATGGGATTCAAACCCACGAAGCTCTTCAATCGCTTTGCTGTTTCCGTTCTTGCAAAGTAGGATTGATTTTTGGAAAGAGGTTGACAAAATCCGTTAACTGATCATTTGTGTGATTGGCGATTTTGTTTTCGACATCCCAAGTCTCTTAAGAGGTTGACCGACGAAATAGTAGAAGGGTGAATGTCCAGTGGAAAAAAAAACAAAAACAAACAAACAAATTGCTGTAAATGGATTAATTCGCACAATTAAAAAACTGAATTTCCTTCTAGAATGCCGACATCATGTAGGTGTGAGATTTCTTCGTCGAAGCTGGAATGATCACCGAAGAGGAAAAAAAGAGGAACATTATGCGGAATGGTCTGTTTGTTTTCGCAGAACTGTAGTCTTTCTTTCACAGCGGATTTTCTTTTTGTTTGGCGACTTGGGAGAAAATTCTCTGAAGAACTTTAAGGAAATGTTGTTAGAAGAAATATTTTAAGAATAAAAATATGCATGTTTATGCATTTTAATAGAGTTCGAAATTTAAAAGCCTCTGAAGAGTTTTAACTCAGATATAAAAATACACATGGTATATGACAATTTAAATATTACATTTGAAGATTAACATAAACCTAATGTACATTGCTCAAAAAAATTAGAGGAACACAAGATAGAACGCCTCTGTTATTTAAATGACTGAAAATGTCCGTACATCCCCATGAACGCATGAAACGGCCTCAATTTATTCAACAAATAAACAAGTGTATAGCTTAGTTTTCCAAGCTTCTTTCGAAAAAACAAATGACAGACGTAACCCCTGGTGAAATTAAAGTGAGAAAACTGTTCTCAAGAAGGGTCTCAAGACATCTCTGGATACGCGTCTCCCTACAATTGTTCTCTAGTATCGTGTATTCTCTCCACGAGCTCGAAGGACCTCTTGCGCATCTGCGATGCATGCTCCTCACAATGAGGACCTGCGAAAGGTCGCGCAGCATTTGTGGACTTGTTGGACGTTGCCATAAGCGTATTTTAAGCATGCCCTACACAAGCTCGATCGGATTAATGTCCGCATTCATTGCTGGTCACTCCAATGTTGGAATGTTCCAACGAGCATTAGCCTGGGTAAGAACAAAATCAGGGCCTACAACACAAACAGCAGGCACTATGTGATCTTCCAGAATGTCCCTGATGTAAACTTCAGCATTGGGACGTCCTGGGATTAAAGATCAGTACGGCTGTCGATAGAGATCCCCCCCCCCTCCCAACAATGATTGAACCACATCCCATTCTGTCTGTTGCATTGTTGCTTCTGCAAAGCGCTCTCCAGAGCGTCTCCACACGTGCTGACGTCCATCTCAACGAGTTAGGCGAAACCTGGACTCATCTATAAAGAGAACAGACCGCCACTGATTCAGTTGCCAGTTGATGTGCTGTTGGGCAAATCGTCGTCGGGCTTCTCGTTGTCGGCGCGTGAGATGAGGTACACGATTCGGCCTTCTGGCTCTCAAACCATCTTCCCGTAGTCTGCTTCTGACTGTAGCAATCACTCTAGGTACCGCATGCAAGTCGTTTTGCAAGTCTCTGGCAGTTGATGTTCGTCGGCAGAAGTATGAAGATTTCGGTCCTGTATTCATGTCGTTATGCATCTGCGTCCTTGCCCAGCCCTTCGCGAAATACGAGCGACCAGTCTGTTGGAAACGATTCCATGCACGATGGACCACTGAAGGTGACACTGAAGCTGTCTGGCGACGGATCTGATTGAGTAGCCTTCTTGGAGCAGCCTAACAGCTCTTGCAATTTCCTCCAGCCTGAGATCTTATTTTGTCTGAATTAAACGTACGAATACTCTATCAGAGCTTTAATATGCAAATTAATGCTGTTTGAAGACCATGCGACCTTTGTCCTATGGTTATGACCATTCTGTTTTTAAGGGGTCTCTGGCATTTTCACTTTAAACTCACGGAAAAAAGAGAAACTCGAAAAAATACCCAGTGATTTTAATAGACCACACCGAATTTATCAAACATTTTATCGGAGGTCTTGATCTTGAGATTTTACAAGTGTTTTCAGAAGTATTCCCCTAATTCTTTTGAGCAGTGTAGATTCACTCTTTACATTTTTCTTATCGTGGAATTATATCAGCGTCACCTTTCCATGCTTGCAACTTACAAATAAAATACAAAATAGGAAACAAAATTATAATTAAAAAAAACGACATAGTTGTCACGCTTTACGAGTGAAATCTAGGCTCATCATCGGGCTTCGTTGATTACTTTAACATGATAATGTTTTAAGGTTAGAAATCATTCTGGAAAGTGCATTCTGAAAAAACAGACTCAAAAAGGTCTTAAGGAAACATACAGAAAATTCAAAGAACAAGCCTTTCTTTATTGTTGCACATTTAAGCATTATTGGCGCCGGCTTGAAACAAGCGACGCCACTGAAAATTCCACATATAAACTCATTTATGTGGAATAGTGTTTTTTTATCTTCCTTTCTTGTTATTACCTGACCATTTAAGTTTTAGCAACAAATTTTTTTAAATATTTACTACAAGAGATATATGAAATATATTGAAAGCGTGGTAGCAGATAGTGCCTATCTACTTCGCTGTCTTACCTAGCTCAATTAATTCGTTAATTCAAAAACAAATGACATGTAAATTTTTGTAATGGCGTAACGTTTTGTTTTTTGTATACTGGAGTAAATTCTTTGCTATTACAATAAATATATTTTATTACTCACAATTTAAATTTTAATTTATTTTAAATTTGAAATGAATTTATCTCCTTATAATGGGTAAAAAATTGTGAAATAATAAAACAAAATTAAAATTAAATTAGAGTCACCAAACTTGAAAAAACTTAGGAGATGAAACTAGTCTATTGAGGATGAAGTTCTTGTGTAGTCTATTGAAGATGGGAGAAATAAAACCAGTCTATTGAGGAATGTAGATGAAGTTCTTGTGTAGATGATGTTGATAGGAGAAGACGGTGATTTTGAAGTACTGATGAAATTTTGAAGGGTTGATTCAAATTTTGGGGTGAATTTCAAATAAAAAAACGTTTTCGAGAATTTTTTCTCAGCATCAGTTGATAAAGTATTTGACAGTTGTAAAACAGTTTAAATAAGAAATGTAACAATTGATATAAAGGTGATGAACTTCACAACATCATCTACACAAGAACTTCATCTACATTCCTCAATAGACTGGCTTTATTTCTCCCATCTTCAATAGACTACACAAGAACTTCATCCTCAATAGACTAGTTTCATCTCCTAAGTTTTTTCAAGTTTGGTGACTCTAATTTAATTTTAATTTTGTTTTATTATTTCACAATTTTTTACCCATTATAAGGAGATAAATTCATTTCAAATTTAATTAATATTTAACCTCCTTACATCAATAATTTAATTTATTTTGATACATTGAAGAATCAATTAGGTTCATTTAGGGTTTTTGTGCTTCGAAGTACTTAATATACGTGTATAGATTCCTTCCTCTCTATAGTTAAAAATAATGTTCCGACTCAAAAAAGGCGTTACGAGTGATGCAATAATTTTAATTTTTGCTTCTTACAAAATACATTCGTTTTGGGGTTTTAAATGCTGAGAAAAGTTTGCGCGTGCCGTGTTTGTGGTCCCACGTTCGATTGTGAGCATAGACGCGAGTAAAGAGTCTCACCTTAAGCATTGAAGCTGTTTACTTCACATATTGAGAGATTCGATACCGGTGCTTACATCTTATACTTCAGTTACCATAAGCCATTACTCAGTATTACCGATGTAGATGATTCTGTAGACTCGTCCATTAATAAATAAATAAAAGGTTTATACTATAGAAAATGTTTATTTAGTTGCACCTAAAAACATTATCATTATTCAATGCTTCGGAATGCCGATTCGAAATTAAGTCACTTTGTTTTTTCTTTTGTCTGTGATCTGTCCAACAAAATTTAAAACTGGACATGTCTAGTTTCAATTGTTGAACATTGTTTAACCGTCATTGCAACAAGTCAAGCATTTGAACTGGAGATTTAATTAGACAGACCACAATTGGGCTGGTATGAGAACGGTTACATAACGATTGAAACTGAATGACTTTCTTTGACGTTTACAACAATATTAGTATTCAGAATTTAATTTGTTCTCTAAAAATATTGTTCTGCTTGAAATCTGCGCTAACGACCACCTGAGCTTAACGAGCGCTTTTGCCTGATCCCCCCAGAAACTTAAATGTTTTCGTAACGACCATCTTATCTAATGCGACCAGTGAACGGCATTTTCTATTCCGTATTTACATAATTTGTTCTAAAAAAAACTGTCTACAACGACCACTTAGGGGACCAAACCAAATATGCAATAAGAAAAGAGAACAACTTATAAATCAAGACAAAGGTCCAATCGGTCGTTTCAAGAATTTTCTCTTTAATTTCAAGAATATTCTTTAATCAACCAGTCGCATCAAGGAATTGATGTTATGCTTGGTATTCAAGAATTTTATGCCCGTGAAGTTAGGTAAATCGACTACAAATTTGATGAGACAGATTAGGATGAAGATATCGATCCGAGGTTCCGCTGGAGATTCCGTGCCCTGGTTCATCAAGTCTTGGATAAATGAGAAACTAATTAAATGTTGCTATAGATAGTCGCTGGATGTCGTCGAAAAAACGTTTCGAAGATTAGTTTTCACTAGGAAGGCACGGAAAGAGCAAATAAATTAACTTAGAATGCAAAAGTGGATCGGTTCCAAAAGTTAATCATCCAAATGGAAGCATGTTTCTCTATCGTTTTTGTATCTGCGTATCAAAGTTGTTCAGAGACGTTTAAATTTAAAAGTTCAATAAATACCGTTATTTCAAATAATAAAGTCTATCTGTGCAATTAAGAGCGAATCTGCAAGTTCTAGTGCTTATTAAAATGGAATCTTCTTCGTTTAATTGGTACTGAATATTTTGGTTTCGTTCTAAAGGACGAGAACAAAATTGCGTCGATTAGGAATCCCGCTCATGATCCACCGCAAATTGTTTCCTTATTTGTTAAGTGGCGAGAAGGTTCCAGGAAAAAGAATAATGACCCATTAAACAAGACTACTCTTTTGTGTGCTTTCCTTTCACTAAGCTCTTGTAATTTCACTGCCCTTTCACTCAAATATCATTATTATCATTATTCCTCGTACAGTTTAAATTCGCCTGTCGTTATTATTCCGAATGTATCTTCAAGGTAACTTTCTCTACAAAATAGGTGTTTCTTTCTATGTGTTAGCTTCACTGAACTTCTTGTTAAATGAATGGGAGCGTTGTTTGTTTATGTGTGTGTTATCAGTATGTACAATCGTTTTTGATCTCGGCTGTGTAAATGATGGTCTTCCTTCGTTGAAGGTGTATGAAAACTCGCACAAACCTGCCAATTTCCTGTTATTAATGCAGGCGCGAGCTGCGTATAAATCTATTTTATATTGTCTTTTTGCAATAGCACGGCAGCTTAAAAGTAAACCTTGACAAGATAAAAGTTTACGACGCATTTCCGGGATGTATGGACTTAAGGAAGGAAAAGAAAAGAAAAAAAAAGGATTGTATATCAAGCTACGAAATGAAATGGTTGCTCTTGCTCCCTTACTTTTTATTACAGTTTTTATTTTAAGAATTCTGTATATTTAGACCGTTGACCTAGACCGAATCAGTAGCTTAAGTTTTGAACTTTGTCTTTTTTCTTTTCTCCTTTCTTTTTCAAAGTACTTCAAACGAACCTTCATTCCTATTCTGTGTAGGCAATAATCAGATTAAAAGTTATATGGTCATAAATTAAATTGAACCTGATCGTAAAGAAGTACCGTATTACTAGGATTGGATTCTTTGAGATCTTTACTTTAGATTGCAGAGGATTCATTTTGCTGATTCGTTTGCCAACACGAACTCTCCTCACCTTATTGAGTGAGCGCACATCTGAAAGGAAGACTTAAAATATATAAAGTAAATTTCTCCTTAATTATAAATAATATAAATAATTCAAATGAATAATAATTTTATAAACAGTTTAAAGTCATTGGAAGATCCAGATGAACAATACTTAGGCCGATTGGAGAATTCGTTGTTGTTGGTAATAGTTTCACAAGTAGATAAAGTCTCATTATTATTAGGTAACTTTTACCAATCTATAACCGAGGACGCGGGTTCGACCCCGGCCGAGGACGACGAGGATTTTTTCAGGGGGAAAATCCTGAGATTACGCACTTCCTTCGGAAGGGAAGTAAAGCCGTTGGTCCCGTGTAGTCGTTTGCCGGCTGCACGCTAAAGAACCCTTGCGAGGCAAAATTTGCGTCCCCTATAACGCCGTCCTGAAATGACCGTTAATACCAAATAAACCAAACCAAACCAACCAATCTATAAATTTAGAATCCTATATTTGCTAGATATGAACCAAATATAGTTATCAATTCTTTACGAGACAGTTTTACTTACTGCTCGTATCAATAAGTCCGTTTTCTCAATCTGTTAATGAGATTTTGAACATATTAACCAAATTAAAGTTTATCAAAGCAGATGTCCAACATTTTCAAGGATAGAATCTCAATCATGGTCTTTGGTAGAATTGATCGAATAGTTTCTGCGTGTTAGTTCATTTTTCGGTATACTTAAGTTTTATAAATTATGTCACTGTTCAATATTTTTTTGAATATTGGAACTCGCAACAGAGGAAAAGATAGATAATACTGATCCTTGAATAATTCTTCTGTTTGAAAATATAATAATTTTCTTAGAACGACCCTAGCAAAATTTTTTATTGAAGGCTGGACTCAAACTTGGATAACTTCTTCTTTTCCTTGGATAACATTCAAACATCTCAAACTTGGTTTACTTACTGATTTCGTTTCTCTATGGGAACAAGCGAATTTTGTGTCGAAACTCCTTCATAGGGTTCTTCGTTATCAAACGCACAGGAGAAAACGGATCGACGAGATGGTATTCTATAGACAAGCAGACTTCGTGCATTTACTTGGTAGGCTTTTTTCGAGTTTCCATTTGTTACTGCAGTCTTCGGTCTATTTACCTTATAAGCATCTTAATTACTGATGCTGTGAGATTTTGATTAGCGATTGAATACATCAAAACAGAGTAACGTTATCTTGAACCCAAAACCGATTCGTGTTTGGAAATTTAAACTCCTGAAAGCGCTTTAAGTTAAGCTTTCGAGAATGAATATACAAAAAATCAGTGTATTGAAATAATCAAATACATCAGTTCATTTCCAAATGACCTCATCTTTTGAATTGTATGTCAAGTTCAAAAGTCGTTTTGTCAAGCTTTTCTCCGTGGTCTGATTTGTCAACATTTTAAATTCGACTAATACGGACAAGTACAATTTGTACCGAGGTAAATATAATTGGATGATATCTCCTGCATCTCACGCGGGTCTATTTTCAATCTGAGATTAGCACAAACTTGGCCAGAAGGGAGAAGTTCCTCGATGTTTTATGTCATTAGGGTTCTTTTTGTTTTTATTTTCATCTGGTCGGCAGATGGTTGTCAGAGAGTAAAACAACCAAATAACCTAACCAAGCACCCCCTTTCTCCGCTTACTGATTTCTTTACCTAATCCTGGAAGGCAAAGATTTTTTTTGCCATTTTTTTCAACTCTTCAATCCTGTTTTTATTCTAGTCAAAGGTTTGAGAGGCTTCTCCCCCTCATTTCTACAGTATAAGAATTTAATGAGAAGGTGTCGGCAAGATTCTGACTTTCTGTGGGAATAAGTGGAATGAAGAACATCTGAAGATCATAGAATTTTTTTTTCTATTTTAAATAAAAGGGTTGCGTGTGTTAAAGACAGAACGGTTGTGATGAAATAGCGCCCACCCGTCTTTCCATTGGCCTGTATCAGGTTTCGGCTGTGGCCAGAAGTTGTACACTTTGAGTGATAATTTCCATATTAAGAGAATTCAAAATTAAAATTGGTTTCACGTATAGATGGAATGTACGTTTAGTTCAGTAAAAGTATTTTAGAATACACTCGGGTGTTATTTTCACGATGACTTCTTATTCAGATAACACATTAAACGTTGGAAGTTCTTGTTCAGATGTTGATATTTGTGACAGTAATTGAAAATAAAATAACGGAACAATGTCTGTTCCTTCAGTTCCTTATAAATACAGACACTGAAAATGATGGTAATAGAATAAAATAAGATTTTATAGTAAAAGTTAAATGTAAATTCAATATAAAAACGTTTTCGAGAACTATCAAGTCTCATCCATTTTTTTAAGGGAATTTAAATGAAGATTTTTCTTAATTGTTGTACATCTACTAAATGTTTATTATTAATGTATTTTAATTTAGTATTTGCCAATAATTACTTATGTTAATAGATAATTGAGGTTAACATCTGTATGTGTATTCATCTAGAAAGTGTCCAACGTTTAATGCGCTATCTGCATTAGAAGTCATCTGAGTATGTTTGAAAATACCTTTATTCCATCTGTACAAGGAACCGATTTTAATTTTGAATTCTCTTAATATGGCAATATCAAATCATCACCTTAGAATTTATTCTATTTTCCTTTATCAACTTCAGTCTTAAGAGTGATGTCTTGGAAAATTTTAAAAAAATTTATATTAAAATTCATAACGATGGCCCATGTTCATTTGTCCTTCGGGGCTCTTTGAAAGACGTATAACAAACTTCCCATGCTGCATTGTACGGGTATGCATCGTTGATATGAAAAATAATTGTCACGAAACTTTTGCAACATGCGAGGGATGATCAAAAAATAAGGTTACAAAGCCTTCAGTGAAACGTGTACATTTTATTTCATACACCCAATATAGCCAACTGATAGTACATATATTAGGTTATTTTTCGAAATAGTCTCCATATCGATTTAGGCACTTGTCGGTTCGTGGGATGAGTTTGAATATTCCCTCCTGGTAAAAATCCTGTCCTTGCGTGTTCAGCCACGTTGTTTCACCTCCTCCCCAATTCTTCCGTCATATGCCGTAACGTGAGCCTCCTGTTGTCCTGAACTAGCTCCTCCACGCGAGCTGTGTTCAAATCTATTGATGCCGTGCTGAGTCGTCCATTGCGATCCTCTTCGGTGACCTTTTCTCTACCGGTCGCAACCTTTCGACACCATTCTGCGACATGTTGACGAGACATTAGTCTCTCCGTAAACCTCTACCAGCTGCCGGTGACTTTCAGCCGCGGTGAATTTCGCCCACAGAAATCGAATAACTGAGCGGATTTTTTCGCATGACCAGTTTTCCAAACGAGTCGCCATTTGTGTTAACCTACAACTAGCGTTGTAGGCGGCGGGTGGCTGAAACTCTGCACAGTTGCCGACCGCATGTATTAGAATAACTGCACACTACTAATTTCTCCAGGAATATCGGCCTTGTAACCTTAGTTTTTGATCATTCCTCGTATAAGGATCGCCCAAATGAAAGTGGGATTGCTATCAGTTTGACAAATGGTTTAATGGTTTCAGTGTGGTAAGTATAAAGTGACACATATGGAACAACATGCCAATAGATAGTTGTTAGAGGCGTCCCAGCGATCCACGAGATGATGAATACCTTGGTTGAAGAAACCCCGGGATTGGCCGTGGAATCATTCTTCATCCCCTGTATAGCCCCGACCTCTTAACTTACAACTACTGTACTATGTCTTTAGTTCATTCAAGAAAACTCTGAAAGGACTGCAATTCGCAGATAATGATGAGGTCCGGGTTGCCGATGAAAAATCATTCCGCGGTCAATCCCGGAAGTTCTTCACCCAGGGTATTCATAATCTCATGAACAGCTGGGACGCCTGTAACAACCTTCAAGGCAACTATTATTGCGTATGTATCACTATTTGCTCTGTATACTTACCACACAGACACCAGTAAATGATTTGCCAAACCGACAGCAGAGCAGTACCACTTCATTTGGACGACCCTTATAGAAGCGACATAGTCCTCTAGCGTAGAAAATGGAAAGAGGCACTCATATTTTTTCCCGATTAAATTGTACTAGGAGGTTCTCATCCTTTAATTTTTTTTAATGGACGATTCATTAGGTCCGTTGAAGTCCGTTAACGAGTATGAGCTCATTTCTTAACACCTCGAAAGCTTAGTGGTGAGCCACGGGTCAATTTGACTGTCCAACTGAGAAAACGTGATGCAATTAATGCAGCGGCATCATTAAAAAGTTAATAAGCCAATAGCGACTGAAGAAGAAGAAAACGGAGAAGGAAAAAACGAGAGAATCACGAATTTTTAAAAAAGTTAAACCATTAAAACCGGATACGGTGTGGAAGAATTTTAATTTTCGCCTCTCTGACGTCGTTAACTTTTCCGCGAGGAGGAAACTGTTTGCTTTAATGAATAGGCTTCTCTTTACGTGCCATCAAACCTCGAATAGCATTTTTTTTTCAAATTGAATATTTTTAAATAGACATATCGCATGTTGAGCTTTTAATCGTCCTCTCGCCGTCGATTTGCATAATTCATGTAAACATTACGTTATACATTCCTACTCGCGAGACGGAATAAATTTATTCTTTTTTTATTTTTCATTTTGTAAAAAGTCTTTGACCCATATCTCTATATTTATTGTAATTTATTTTCGTTTCTGTTCACGTTTTGCGGAGGAAAAAGAATTGATTATGCCGTGGAAAAGCAAGGGTAGTCGAGGATGTAGCTAGGTTTCTCTCCCATCGTTTTGTCGACCAATTGCCGGGCGTTCCGCGCAGGTGCGTCCGCGGAATTCTAATTGGCCGAGGTGTGCGACTGGCCGACGAGGGAACCAAGGAGCAGCTCGGATTGCGCTTGAAATTAATAAAAACTGATCTTCCCACTCGTGATGATCGATCGACATCCCGATTCGTATTGAAAGCTCGACAAGACGCTTAACTCGATGACCTCTCTGCTCCACTCGGTACAACGACGCCGGCCGACGAACCCCCTCGTGAGAGGCCAGATGAAAAGTGAAAAGTTGTACTGCCCAAGAAAGGACTAATCTGTACTATACAAATTGTTTGCTTATCTCGATATATATATAGATATCGAGAGAGAGAGAGAGAGAGAGAGAGAGAGAGAGAGAGAGAGAATGACGTTGTTTTGTTCCTCCTTAATCGTATACACAATTAAGAGGGGGAAAAAAATCTGTCCTGCTCACTACCGCATTTTCCTCTTCACGAGAGTTAAGATGGCATTTGAGCCAAGGAGGTTAATCTTGTCCCACGCCATTTGAATTCTACGATTTAATCGCGAGCTTTCAATTAATAAAATTTGTGAAAAAGTTGCTCCACGGGACCTTTACAATTGTTCAGTGCGTTTTCAGCGAAGAAGTTACTTGAAGATTGAACTCCGGAGACAGAGAGATGACAAAAGTTTTCTTCTGTAGCATTTTATTTCTTATAATTAGGCATGGTCATAATAATAATAATAATAATATTCTAGAATCCATTACATAGTAGGTGTTCCGCTCCGTGGTTTATAAGTAGTTTTCCCTCCGTGAAGTCTTTGTGAGAACAGCATCATCTTAGGTGCTCTCTAACGCTGGAGTGACGTCACCTCATTAGTCTGCCTCCAACCTGAGACGCAAGCAGACAAATATCTGATTTAACTGTTGTCGAGGGAAAAAAAAAGGGTTGGCTCACTGATGTTGCTCATCATACCGGGTGATGTACGGATTGAAGATAGGCAGCGAGAGAAGTTCACGAATATCGGGAGTGACAAATAGAAGTAGAACGCTTGTGGATAATAATACACTGTAGCCATCTCAAGTTTATAGGGACTTTCGGGTAATACCAAAGGAGGGATATCTTGAAAGTTTGAACTTACCATCCTCACCTTTAAAAAAAAAACTATCCTACATGGTACTTGCTTATATCCTCAGGCTACCTTAAAAATGCTTAGATCCTAACTAAGGACTTGAACTTACAGGCCTTTTACTATTTTTACTATTGTGAATATAATATCAAATTTGCCGCTATAATAATTAAAATTAAAAATTATTGAAAATATAAAATTCAAAATGTATAAAATATAAAATTACTCAGTACATTTACCACCTACCATCAAATCCAAATAAACAATAACCAAATAACCAGCAATAGATATAAAACAGTAGTCACCCATCTTCCGAAGCCCCATCAGGGCTTCTATGGAATGATGGGAAATTAATAAACCAGATATATAAATCAAACTAAAATACGAAGACACTTTTAATTCGTCAAAAATTAAAAAAAGTAAGATCTCTTCCTAGAACTTATTATACATTATAATTATAAATTATCAATACAAAAGAGTAATACATATAGGAAATTTTTATTTAGTAAAAATTAAATAATAATAATACTTAATAATAACCATCTACCAAAAATAATATTGGTATATAAAGAAAAAAATTTTCATAAATGTTCTTATATCCAAATCTGAGTTTACATTATATTCAAATTATTTTTTGCGTTCTTCCAATATAAAGAACTTGATTTAATCAAATTAAAGGATGTTAACTTAAGTATCCATTCTGGTATATTATTAAATAGGTCTGGGATAGAGAATTGTCTTTTTCGTTTTCCATAATTATTAAAAATTTGTGGTATATTAAATTTTATGTTTTTTCGTAACGAGTATTCTTGCTTCCTGCGTTTTAGGTAGTTTTTCGCAAAGTAATTTTGAGTAAATATTATATATTCAAATGTTTCGAATTTTAGTTTTTTTAATTCATTATATTGATGCTCTATTGGATATTCATGTAATTGAGTGGCATATGTTATTTGTTTAATGATTTTTTTTTGTATCTTAATATCTTTAAAGTATATTCCAAATTTATATATATTAATAATCCATAACGAATTCGTGATTCGAGTAAAGAGTTATAAATCATTTTTCTAATGTGGATAGGACAATAAGACCTTACATAAGAATAATTTTAGAGAGGAAATATGTGAATGCCAATTTAATGGAGCATCATAATACACTCCAAGGCCCGAGGACGCGGGTTCGATCCCTGCCGAGGACGACGAGGATTTTTTCAGGGGGAAAATCCTGAGATCACGCACTTCCTTCGGAAGGGAAGTAAAGCCGTTGGTCCCGTGTAGTCGTTTTCCAGCTGCACGCTAAAGAACCCTTGCGAGGCAAAATTTGCGGCCCTTATAACGCCGTCCTGAAATGACCATGGCAGTTGAAAAGGACGTTAATACCAAACAAACCAAACCAAACCAACACTTCCTAATAACATCGTTTATTTTAGGACAGATACATTTGGATGTTCTATCACAATGTTTCATGAATATAAATATTATCTTCAAAGAAATCTATATAATTTTTGTGTGGAATCTTAAATCTCTTTAAATGAGTTTTTTGAATGTTTAAGCTTAACATACTAACTCTTATCCAATTAACAACTTTCATTAAATTTTTTTGTGTTATCTTAATAGTCATTTGTTCGCTTCTATGCATGGTTAGCATAGCTACGTCATCTGCATATAAATAGACTAGGGATTCTTCAACACAATTGGGTAGATCGTTCATAAAGACGTTAAACATGAAAGGACTTAAAACTGGGATACCACACTTCATTTTAGTCTTCGAGGATATTTTATCCTTAAAATATAAAATATATTCTCTATCATTCAAAAATTTTTTAATAATATCTAAAAAATTTCCTCTGATACCATAATTTTGTAATTTATATATCAACCCATTATGATCAACCATATCATATGCCTTATTAAGGTCTAGGAAAATTAATGTGGCAAATAATCCTTTGTGAAAAGCATAACTTAGTTTATCATTAGGTATAAGAGTAAGGGTTTTCGTGGACATTCCTTTTATTATTATTATTATTATTATTATTATTATTATTATTATTGTGTAGTTAATTCGAAGCCCTCGATCTCCCTTTCGAACTTCGACTGAAGACTTCACTGCAAAGCATGTGCATTTTTTAACGTTTTGTCAAATCTTTTTGACAGTCTCTTATAAGAAGAAATTGTTAAAATTGAGGAATTAAGATTATAAACAGAGTTTTAACTATAAGAGGATAATAACCGCAGCTAGAAAAATGAAAAATAAAAAAATTAAAAGCATATTTAAATGTTGAGAATATAAGCCATTAATCAAATTACAAGTAACACCTCAACAAAGAAGGTGTAAGATAAGTAATTAAAAAATTTAATGATCGTCGAATTTAAAATTGATAAATAAAATTCGGTATGCATCAAAAGAAAGTTCTAAACTGTTATCAAAAATATTAAATCTAGAAAATTAAATAAAATTACAATTCATAAGGATCATCCTGTAATCATCTTCTATACAGGGCGTTTCATAATTGGTGTCCCGTCTTTAGGTTCAAATAACGACTCAAGGGGAACAGATTGGGGGGAAAATGAATATTGATTATTTGGTTTTAATGTCCCCTAATTCAGAATTAAATTAATTTCGCGTCCCTGGGGGTGAAGGGGTAAATTTTGAAAATTTTAATTTTGTAGGGGTAGGGGTTAGACCCCATGTGTTATTTAGAAAGTTGTAGAGCATCATGTTAAATGTGGGTTTAGCAAAAAACCCGGTGGAAAAATCTCATCCCGTGCCCTTTATCGAGTGGGTAAAGTGAAAGATATGGCTAGCCGATGTATATAGGTATGGCTAGCAAAAAACACCCTGTATATAGAACCTAAATCCCAATGTTTGTATGTTTGTCCGGTTTTAAACATTCAGCTGTGTGATGCTACCACAGTGATGGAAAAAATCTAAAACTGGAGATAAGTCTCTCAAAAACGGAGAAATTAATAATTTTTATATCTTTATATGAAATAGATTTGGTTTGTTTCTTTGCTTGCATGTGTGAACAGTCAGCCCCCGTCGTGTTTGCGTCAACAATCTGCTTGCGTTTTACAATCGGGTGGGTTCGCTTCTAGTTTATATTAAAATTCAGATATAGCCTGGTCTTTATATATTCTAAATGTATATTATAATTTTCTATATGTAATAAGTTTTATATCAATTTACAAGTATACTTTGATACCGTATTGAATGTTATTTTTCAATTTTAAATTAAAACTGAAATTAAAATGCAAACTTAAAGATGAAACGGACTCTGCTTCAACATCACCTAAGCAGCCGTTTGAGAACTTCGATCAACATTTTCAGCAATTCTTGTTTGTGTTGCAAAGCTTGAACGTTATCCACCTGTTCAGATTGTTTTTGAAGGGTTTTGGTATTAAGAGTCAATATGCATGTTTTCACGACCTTTTCCGAAAGGCTTTCGACAACAATTCCTATGCTTTCGCTTTAAGAAATGTGTCAAATTCGACGAATGGCAGGATATTGTGTTATCGCTTAGAATTGAGGCTGCGGTTTTTTTATAATATTTGAGCCTAAAAAATTGTATTTGCTATTAAGGGGGTTCTATATTGATTAGAAAACAAGAAATATTGCTCAAATATCTTCTATGGTTACTATGGAAGCAAGGATTGTGAAGTCGTTGACGTTGCACAATTTAGAAGGCGTTCAAAGATAAAAGAACATTTTTTTGAATAATATCTTTAAAGGTTTTGTTTCGTCACCTGGTCCATATTAGTTTTAAAAATGGAACTGGGGCGGGACAGAGCTTATGCTATTATAAACGTTCTGTTCTCCGAAGTGATTTTGCGTGATTCTTCGTCCATTTTCCGATTCGGTTCCAAGATTATTTTTCTTGTGTGAATCTGAAACAAGAAAGAAAGACATTTTGATAACTCGAAGAGAAATAAAAGGTATACAAAGATGATAATGACGGGGGCGTGGTTCCACCACCAACAAGGTTCTGACCCTGGGAACTGGAACCGAAACTAGGGTTCTATGGAAACTGTTCCGATCCTAATCTCGGCGTTTAACACAGAAAAATAAATAAACAAATAAAGCGTTTTGTCTCGTTTTTTTTTCCTCCCATTCTCCTATTATAGTGTTACATTTTGCCTGCCTCATCTCTTTTTCTTTTATTTACCAGGCACTAAATGCTCATTTAACTCTACTTACTCAGCAAGTTTTTTTTTTTTTTCTTTATATGGTTCATTTTGCAAATGGCTGCTCTACAATTTCCTTGCTCTCTTTTCACCTCTATTTCACTCTTGATTTTTACGCAGTGTTCTTAATACGTGAATGATAAAATTCGCACTTGGAATTGCCATGAATTGTTGAAAAGGGAAGGAAATAATTCCGTGACCGGGACTCGAACCAGGAACCACGACTAACTCTATTCTAACCAATCAGTCTTTTGAGTTTGGTTTCAGGATAAGGAGGATTCCCGACTTTCGAATCGCGGGTCACTCTCCATTTGGGTCATCATTTGGCTGACAAATAATTTCATAGAAGCCCATAAAGGCATTTCGTAACAGCTTTCTGTTCACTGTTCGCGGTAGCTCAATTGGTTAAGACTGCGAATAGATGTGGTCCCTTGTTCGAATCCAGTTCACGGAATTTTTCCTTCCCTTTTCAGCACTTGATTGACAAAGCAATTTTTATTTACTCTCAACTGGAATAAAGTGGACGCGTATTTAGATAACCTACTCAAAAAATTAGGATTCACAGTAGCAATCTTCATGAACAGGAAAGATATGACCAGAATCTTCATATTGAAAATCGGGAAATTGAATACAAAGATTGAGGAAACAAAAATTGAGTTCCTGTGTACGCAAGGATGGACAAAATTCTTGAAACCGATGAGAAATAGTTTCTTATGCTGGAAGCAACTTGCCTAAAAATCTACAGATGCATCGAAAGAGGGATTATCATGTGTGTAATGGTTGCAATTGTTAATCCATACTTTTAAATAGGTTGCTTATATATGAAATCTATTTTATTTCAGTCGCGTATTCAGCAAAATCAACTTTCCATCAATGGCATTCATTATGGAATATTCAGATAAAAATTAAGGATTTATTAATTCTGTACTTAGTGTTCATTACATTTATATTGAGGATGAATTAAAATTAACTGTTCTTCTTAAGATTCAATTAAAAAAAAAAGCATTTCAAATTTCTCAGCTTTTAAATTGGGATGTTTAAATTCTCTCATAACGGTTCGATTTCTTCACATCCACGAATTATTCTCCTTTTTTACGTAAAACGAGAGAGAAAGTGAGTTGCTTCCATTTCTTGTTGCGTGTCTACACAGATGGTGGGCAACCTAGTTTTCGAGTCGATTGTCTGACACTATCAGAAATCCAATCTGCTGTCATTCCCGGTGGTTCCGTGGCACTCGCGTACAGAGGTTACGAGGACGGAGAACGAAAAACTCCTTTGAGATGTATATTTTTTTTTAAAGGAAGTTTTCCATATGCCTCGTGATGCGATACGCGAATGGCTAATGGAGTGCTGCTTGTTTTTTGGGTGTATTAATGACGCCTTATGTTTCACAGGTGTTGTTAAATGACCTCTGTAGAATACGTTTTCAAATTTATCTTTTTAACTTGCCACTTCCGTTCTGTTTGATAGTAAATTTTACTAAAGGATGGTTAGTCTTCAATTTAATTCGCTTTTGCTTTGTATTGAATTGATATAGACTGAAATAACAAGTAACTGTGGATAGTTGTCTACACAGGAAGAATTTTAATGCACCTTGTGGCCATCATTCAGCTATTCCGCCACAAAGTGACCGAAGTGCGTATATAGTGCACTGAAATTCTATCTCTAACAAGGACAACCTGAGTACTCTGACTCACCGATTTTGATAAAAAAAAAAAAAAAAAAAAAATTGCACGTGTAGCTTTCACCAAATTAAACATACATGCAAAGTCATTCCTCGCACTTCTCAAAATTATCCGAGAAAAAATTCATAAAGTTTGTTATAATTGACTACCCTCTAAATTTCCTAATTGTAGCATAGATTTTTGTGTTCAGGTGGTCTAGTGGTAAAGCGCACACCTTTCGCGGTGTCCATGAAGTACGAACAGACAGACACCGAACGACCGCCAACCGGTCGGAGTTTTTAGACACAGCCTTAGTTCTGTTTTAAACTTGGAAAAACCGCTACGGACATTTACAAGTTGAAAAAACAAGTTGGTTAGGTTAGGTTAGGACTATCTCGTGCACGTGTTTTGAATGGGTCGATAGATTTCGCGATGGCCGGGAAGAGCTGAAAACTACGAACACGCGGGACGTCTGAAAACTGTTCGAACACATGAAACGATCGAGAAGGTGAAAGAGCTTCTGTTACGTGATCGGCGAATGAACTTTAAAATGATGGAAGAAGTCTTAAACATTAACTGAGGAACAATTCGCCTAATATTGACATAAGATTTGGGCAAAAGGAAACTGTGTGTTCGGTTTGTGCAACGTTTCTTAATACATGAGCAAAAAGGAAACTGAGTGGATGCTTGCACTGAACTCATCGCGGCCGCAAATGCCAACCGTAACTTTCTGGATTTAATTGTGACACGGAACGAAACTCGGTGCTATCCATATGACCCCGGAACAAAACGACAGATCATGGAATGATGGTCCCAATATTCCCGCGAAAACAGAAATATCGGGTTGAAAAGTCAAGAACAAAGATAATGCTTATCACTTTCTTTAACAGCACTGGCATTTATCCAGGGTCGGATTAAAAGAATCCATCAAGTACGGCTACAATTTCATGCAAAATGGAGTTGGTTTTTATTGTACGATAATGCCAGATCGCACACAGCCTTGCTTGTGCAAGGAGTTTTTAGCTAGAAGCGGAATTGTGGAGCTTTATCGCCAGATTTGTCTCCATCAGACTTTTTCTACTTCCCAAACGTGAAAACAAGTCTGAAAGAACACAGATTTAAAAATATACAGGGTGCGGCAGGTATTTGAGAACAAAACGACGTCCGCGGGTAAAAGGAGCAGACTTAAGATACCACAGAGTCTTTAATACAATTTACATTTTTGTAACAAAGGACTACAAAATCCATATTGTTATTCAATAAAACCACCGTCCGCCGCGATGACAGCCTCCACAGTCCGCCGCTGTCGGAACTGCTGGCAGGCAGCAATGATGTGGGTCTTCTGAATTTCTGCCATTGCCTCCACAATAGCTGGCCTGAGAGCTTCAACGGTGTTGTGTGGATGCTTGTTGGACTCTCTCTCAACGACGCCCCAGACGTAATAGTCCAAAGTATCGAGATCAGGGGAGCTGGGAGGCCACATGTTGAGAGGGATGTGGGTCGTGAAGATTCGTGGTCATCCATGCTTGGATTCTATGGGCCTTATGACTTGGAGCAGAGTCCTGTTGAAAAACATACGGCCTACCACGTGCTACAGCATTAATCCAGGGCTCCACAACTCTTGACAACACATCGGTGTAAGCAGCACCGTTGATCCTGAGACCTTGACGGAAGAAATGTGGAGGCATCATGTCGCCTTCACTGCTCACGACGCCCAGAAACATCACTGCGGCTGGAAATTTCGTATGCATGACGGTTGGAACTTCCTGGGGGGTTTGACACAGCCTATCGATCACCATTGGCAGCGTCGAGTTCTCCCCGAACTTTGAACACGACCAAACGGGCACTTTCAGGAATGCAGCAATGTCGGAGTGTCCTGCAGCCAAGGAGACGATGACAGCATGTCGCTTCATTTGCTGGGTTATCTTTAGATCCGCCATGTTTATCTGCCTCATTTCGGAATTGTTAAATAGTATGACGAATTGACTATTACCTCATACTTACGTGTTCTCAAATACCTGAGAACATGAAAAAGAACGTTACAGCCGAACTTGGAAGGATTAAGACAGAGGAAGGACTTGAAAGGCCTCCATAAACTTCATTAAAATCATATTTTCTGTAAAACGCTCTCGGAGATTTTTCTGGTCTATGCCGTGAACCATTATGGAAATGGAGCCTGCTATCGAAAGGGTTCACGCAGATAAACGCAATGGGATCACAAAGATTTTTCTTAAGAGATTGGTCATTTTTTTATTTTTATTATTGTCCAACTCCATTACGGTATCGTTTCTTTTCAAAACCAAACGTGATTGTCCTTTTTTTTTAAGCTTGGGCACACAATGCAAAAAAGGAAATGGGATAAAAAGTGAACCAATTATCAATCATTATAATTCGTGAATAAAGGAGGAAAAAAAAATCGCTCCATAAATAAAAGGCAAAACAGAATCGGAACAATGTCACCAGCGTCCAATCGCTCTTTCATTTATTTCTTTTCTTCCTTTAAAAAAATTCTTTTGATTTGCCATGTACGAGTGCGCGTTCGCTATCAAACACTTTGGCGAATGAAAAATGGCAATTATCCATATTTAGGTCAAGAGGAAGGAGAGACAGAAACTTTTGTCTCTCTCTCTCTCTCTCTTTCTCTTTCTTTCTTTCTTTCTTTCTGAATGACGTTGTAAATTGTGGATTGTCTCTTTTAATAAAGATTTTAGTCATTTTTTTTTATCATGGACTCGCGTAAAGTGGTCTATGGTAGACAATGAAAGGATTGGAAAAAAATAAATAAAAAAAAAGGCGTTGTTCTGTCGACGTTCATAGAAACGCCTGCAAATAAACGAAAAGATTTGGGACGTCGTTTCTGAGACTCCTTTTCGCCCGTACTTAGCCTTTTTAAATGCTCATTTTGGATGCCCTTGCTTGACACGTGATCTTGTTGACATTTGCAAAGTGTGCCCCCTTTAATTTAGCGTTTCGTGAGTTGCGGAATTTGTAGACGTAGTTTGCAGTTGAAAACATCCTCTTTGTTATGATCGAATTTCATTCCATGTCCACGACATCTTTTATTCTTTTGCCCCCACACGTGTCTTTATAACATTGTCGTTTTCACAAATTACATTGTAAAATTTTACTTAATTCGATTAGAGAGAGAAGGGGTTAAGGCAACGACTAACTGTGAGGCAAACTCGAATATTTTATGGAATTTACCTTTGTTAACATTTTTAAACAATTAGATCCTCCGTTTCTTTAGTTTATTTCCTTTTGAGAACAATTCGTAAAGTGTTCTGTGTCAGTCCTTTCAAAATATGCCTACTCTGGATGATGTTGATTTTCTAGTTAAACTAAACAAGTATTCTCTATATCATTGTTTCTGAAGACTGGAGTTCGCCAAAATTTTTCTGTAATGGCGGATTTCGATGTTCGGCCTAATATACACATGCAGTATGTATGGTATCTATAAGTCTGACATTCCCGCAATTCAGATCTTTGTAAAAAGGGGGTTCTCAAATCAAAAAAGTCGGAAACCAATGCTCTATAATATCAAAACTGTTCGGAATTAAGTAAATATTCTTTCCGTAAATGCAAAGAGCGGATATGCGGAAACATGCTGTGATTGGAGAAATAAGTCTGCAAAAGCTGAGATATTGTGTCGTATTATCTGTAACGCAGAAATCCTGTGCCAGCTTGAAATATGAAAATCCCAGCGTGGACGCTACAGCTAATAATGTAGTACTATAAAAATATATGAATGTTTTTTGTGTAACATTTCCATACGCAGCATTGGAGTTAAATAGACGTACCAAAAATACTGTAAGCTAAAGTCGTGATACAAAAAATGGAAGCAGGACTGTGTAAGTGTATTAAAAAAAAAATCAGTTGAGCACGCGTGTTGTTGCACTGCCAGAATGGTGTTAAAAGCATCGCTACTGTATCCGCGAAGTCAATTTTTGATTGTTGTCAATTTTTTCCGAATTTTTTGATTTTTGACCTCAGATTTGGATAAAGCAAAAAAACAAGTAAAAGCCAAAATATCCACACATGTCCTATCTCAAAGGATAAAAATTATTAACTTTAACCACCATTTTGGCCATGTTCCCTATGGCATACAACTTCTTTTATAACTTTAACTTACTTTTTGATGCTCTAGTCCGAATCTGAAGTAAAATAAAAAAAATTGACAACAGAACGACCGACTTCGTGAATACAGTAACGATAATTTTAACATCGTTGAAAATCTTCAGGAAGGCCGCACTGACCAAAGAGTCTTTGGTTAGAAACTTTAAGCAAATGCCCTTTTTCCTTGGTTGAAAAGAAAATTCATATTGCAGCAAAGTTAGTACCGTGATTATAAACTGAGAGCTTCATATAAGTTCGGCGGAAACGCTCTAATAAATCCCCCTCGGTGACTCATTGGTTGCGTGATCGCCTCTGTTGCCCGAGAACGCGGGTTCGACCCCGGCCGAGGACGACGAGGATTTTTTTTCAGGGGGAAAATCCTGAGATCACGCACTTCCTTCGGAAGGGAAGTAAAACCGTTAGTCCCGTGTAATCGTTTGCCGGCTGCACGTTAAAGAACCCTTGCAAGGCAAAATTTGTAGCCCCTATAACGTCCTGAAATGACCATAGCAGTTGAAAAGGACGTTAATACCAAACAACCAAACCAACACTCTAATAATATGAAGTTTCTTTATTTTCGTATGGATGGAATTAGGTTATATTGCTAAAGAACCGTGAGTTGAAGAACTTAAAGCCAGAACTCTCATTCGGAGATTTTCTTTACCGGACATTGTTATTGAATGTTTAATTCAATAAAGAAGCCATGGATGTTTCAAAGAATATACAGCTCGATATTGAAGTTAGGTAGTTCTAGTTCAAAGTTGGAAAAAATTGATAAAAGGGAATGTTATTACACTTAAGGAAGAGGCAAAGGCGGCCAGTTTGGAAACAGTATACGAGTCTACGACTTAAGTTTAAAGCCATCCTGATTGGCTTTTTCCAACCATTTTCGAGTCCAAAAAATAAAGTAGTTTATGACGGCAGATAGTGTTCTATTTTACAAATGAACCCCTTTGTTTATAAAATGGAATTCAGTGAAAGTCTATAGGAAATTAGATTGACTAAACTGCTATTCAGTACACCGTTTCGCTTATCAAGTTCTCCCGTCTTTTTTCTTTAATTTTTAAGACTTTTTTTTTTTTTTTTTTTAAAAATTATTAGTAGACTTTGGTCTATTCAGTGCGAAAAGCGTCAGATTTGCCTTTATCTGTACGTTCCTTTCGTACCGTAAGTGGACAGCCCGAGCCAGGAAGTGATTATCATGGAAATGGGAACTTGTACGTTATCTCTTTTCTCTCTCTCTCCCTGACATTGGCTTACTTTTTTGATGGGATAGAGTGGCCGTTGAGTTCACACATTTGGCAAAATGAGGTGTTATAATGAACGCAATCGCCGCCCTTCTAGCCTCTCAACTACCTTGGACTGGCGTTTAGAGGTTTAGACGTGATCTGATTTGCTAAACGGCAGTTTTATCCAGTCATCTATGATCGAGAAAATGCGGAAAATTATCTCAAAACCGTTCGCTTGCTCCCATAAGAAATGCCAGGTGATTAAAACGAAGGAGACCAGAATGACTAAACGCGGGTGGAATTGAGACCGATCGGTTTTCTTGCTCTATTGTGTAGTGTGAGGTGGATATGTTTACAGTTTTCATAAAGGTTAATATGAAATCCAGCAAAATTAATTGAGGATTTTTGTGAAATTTTTGTACTAATTAGAGTTTGGGAAAACTTACATTAACCTTTAAGGAAACTGGAAATATTTATTTATGTCGTTTAAAAGGAATTAAATACTATTAGTTAGTTTTGGTTGGAATTTTTTAGTGCTCAGCTCAGGTTTTGCTGCGCACTATCCATTTAATGATTATAATTTCATCTCATCATGCAAAGAGCAGGCTTTTAAATGAAATTATTCTTTTCTTTCATTGTAAATTGGCGCAAAGGTGGGTGTTTTTTTTAAACATGTAAGGAGAGGAAATAGTTTTACGTTTAGATTGAGTCATTTTCAGTTTCTAGAGCTTAAACACCACATATAACAATTTTTCCTTATTATTTGTACATAAACTGCATAAATACACACGTACATGCAATCAGTGATTTAAATATGAGAAATCAATAAGCTTCAACCTCTAATCCACAAGGATAAATGAAATACCGGATACGTATTTCGGCTACCAAGTAGCCATCTTCAGCGGTGAGAGACAAAAGTAAAAAATAAAAATTTAAAAAAAAAAAAAAAAAAAAAAAAAAAAAAGGGAGGAGGGAAAGCCACCGAGTATCTCTTTTTTTACTTTTGTATCTCACCGCCGAAGATGGCTACTTGGTAGCCGAAATACGTATCCGTTATTTCATTTCTCCTTGTGGATTAGAGGTTGCTGCTTATTGATTTTTCATATTTAAATCCCTGCTAGCATCCAGCTTCTGTTCATTCGCAAGCTTCATATATTCCGAAAAATATAGGGTGCCCCGGGAGGAGAAGTCCATGTTTCGTGTGGGTATAGAAGTCAAAACGTTTATTAATGGTTTCTGAGATACATCTTTTGGCGTAGTATGATTGATGGTTTGAAATAGGTCCCGTTTATTTAGAAAATCATATGACAGGCCAGAGTTATTTCGAATTTTTTTACAAAATTTCGCTTCGGAATAACTGATAGATACTCCTCTGGCTAATACGACTAACAATGTATTTTCATGAAGTTGATGGAGGCATTGCACCGGTTTCGCCTTTTATTCCTGGCTTTATCAAGAATATACATGAAGAGGCATGCAAGATAAGATACCTTTTATATATTACAAATTCTGTTGATATAAACAGAAATTGATTGGTGGAAACAAAATCTTAGATTGGTTGGATACAAATTCGTTGATGGTGGATACATAATAAGGTAAATTGCTAAACAAAGTAGGCTAAATGGTTGTGATTGGTTGAAACATGATGAGCCAATAAGAATTCTAACAAGTAGGAACAATTGCCAGTATATTACATGGTAAAATTACAGAATAATACAGAGATCAAAGAAATTAATAAATGTAAAACAAGCGCTAACAGAAGTGTAATAATAATAATAAAGAATAGGTAAAGTAGGCCAGCAATGCACGTCGAACATTGTTTAAGAATTGATGAGTTTATCTGGTGAATTACGTCTGGCTTTGTAGATTTCGATTGCTTCTAAAACGGCAGTCTTGAAGGGGTCATTAGAACGGTGAACAACGGACATAACGTCATTTCGGTTGGAGGGTTTATGTCCATTGTCCAGAAGATGGACGGCTTATTGTGACTTCTTATCTTTCTTTAGGTAAGAAGCGATGTGCTCTTTGTATCTAATCTGTATCCAACCAACCTATGATTTTGTATCCACAAACAATGACTGTTTATACCAACATAATTTGTATACAAAAAGACATCTTGCATGCCTCTTCATTTGTATCCTTGATAAAGCCAGGAATAAAAGGCGAAACCGGTCGGAATTCTGTATTTTCTTTCCCGATATGTACTGGAAGGCCTCCATCAACTTCATCAAGAAGGACAGTACAGAGAACTCTTCATTTCATAAAGTATTTTCAGCACCTCGTAACAGATTCGGGTGTGAGAAAATTTAAATGTCGTTTTTCGTAATCGCTGGTTTGGTCGCAGTGGAACATCAGTTAGTTGGCTACCAAGATCACCCGGCATAACTCCCTTGGATTTCTGCTTGTGGGGTTGGTTAAAATGTGAGGTTATAAAATATCAAATATTCGAGACGACCTTTTGGCACGTACATAACAGATGCTATGTATAAAATAAGCGAATGTGATGATGCCTTCAGGCGCGCAACTCGCCACGTTCTCGCAAGAATTGAAAAATGCATCGAAGTACGTAGCGGAATACTCAAAATTTTTTATGATAAAGTTATTGGAATGTTAATGCAGTAAAATAAAAACCATATTAGAAAATCTTTCATAATTTTAATTTCAAACAGCTGTATCTGAGAAAACACATTAATAGAAGACTACATGTTTATATCAACTTTATCTCTTAAAATAATTTCTATACCCTCACGAAATTTTGATTTTTTTCTCTCGGGACACGCAGTATATCCGTCCAAGCATAGGAAGGCGCAATTCTCCTGCCTCTCATGATCATCAGGTCGCTGGTTTGAGTCCCGCAGTGTTTGCGTTTCTCCTATCTAACCCTACTAACAATCTCTAATCCGTATTTGACCAGCGTGGAGGCTTTTTTCAAACGAGTCCACGGAAAATTTGCAGGAGACCTCATTCCACAGTAGAGATAGGATGGTTGTAAATGATGATGATGATGATGATATAAACTTAAGAAACGAAGTGTAAGGAATATAAGAAGTTTGCTTATAATTCACATTGATTTTTGAATTTCTGTAAAATTTTCTGGTTTTCTCAAAGCATTTTTAAAGCTCCTTTCTGTAAGGACTCTAAAATCGTCAACAACCTTCATTCTCATGCTTCGTTCTCTTGTAAAGTTTACAGTGTATTGGTCCATTAGAACTTGAAATTGTTAACAAGAAAGAAGCAGCAGCCAACAAAGTAAACCAGGTTAAGCTTGTAATTTTCCTTGGCTATCGTTCGAAACTATCTCGACATTGCGAGGAAAACTGAAAATTCGCACAAACTCCAATTTGGAACTGTGCGTCTAATATGTGGGCTAATTGCTGTGATTTATCTTCCGGCGTCACACTTTGAAAAGAAAAAGATTAACAGTAGCAGTAGCGCATCATCTTCTGCACGAATGGAAAAAATAAAAATAAAACTATGAGAAAGATGTGGAGGAGGAGGGAATGACGCCATTTGCTGCCAGATAATTGCGGATAAATGGCGACTGGAGTGACGACCATTCTAACGTCGTGTGAGCGTTTTCGATGTACACGTTGCACGAAGCAATTTTTTCCCTCCGCTTTTGTCGTTTTGTGTTTGATATTCTGTTCACGTTTGATGTCGACGTGTATGACCCACGAAGCCCAAATCAATTTGTTTTGGAGTTGTTAGGTTTTCGTTGGAACGATTGTTTGGAGGAAAAACGCGCAACGGGGGAATTGGGTGTCGGAGTTGAAGGAACGTTAATCGGCAGCGAGAAGTGAAAATCGCTCGAATAATTCCAGTAGGAAAAAGAAACCAGATTAAAAGAAAAAGAAGAAGAAGAAGAAGAAAAAAAAGGAAGAGAGAGAGAAAAATGCCATTAATCCCCGAATAGAGTTCTCGGTCACAGTCAACAATAGAATTGGTGGAATCGGTGGAATGCCTTTCCCTTCGCCTTGTATCCCACCCTCGGAGCCAACCTGGCGTGACCATTGCCGGTGATAAGAGGCCTATGCAAAAACGCCCATTATCATCATCATTATCCATGATGGCGGCAAAGCCCTTATTTTAATTTTTTTTAATCACCATCCGTTGTGATTGGAGCGATGAGAAGCTCTTTCCTTCCTCTGACGACGACGGTTCTAGTTTTGCGGTTTGTTTGTTGTTTTTTTTTATTATTTTTATTTCTCTTCTTTCCATCTCCTCCTCCTTCTTCTTCCCTTGACCGCTGTCTACGTGGATTTAGTTTCGTCCTGTTTTTTTATGCTCTTTTCCCTCTTCCCTGTAGTTATTATTATTATAATGAAAGGATTTCTCTCACACATTTAATTATGCGATTGTGTTGTTGGCTGTTTTGTACGATCGCCGGACTCGCTCCAAGGTGCATTGGTACCGTTGCAATGTCACGGTTCCCTTCAGATGGAGCTCGTTGTCCACGAGAGACGCATCATCATCATCATCCACTCGTCGTGGCTCCATAGTAATCACTATATTTAAACCACAAAACAGACGAGGATTATCCTGTTTTGTTTTTTTAAAATAACCAGAACTACTCCGTCTACTTTCCTCCACGTTTCTCTGAAAGAAATTTTACTGAACAAAGCTACGGCTCAACACCGTTAGTGCACTGCTCGAGTGAAATTGCAGTTGGATTTTGATGATTTTGTCTGGCTGCGAAGTTAATGGATTTCGTGAGTGATTTTGGAGTGGATTTGTTTTGAGAGAAGAAGAAGGAGCGCTTAGTTGTTCCAGGAAAATTTTCATTGATTTTTTTTTGTCTCCCCAACTGTATTAAATTAATGAAGAGACGAGGATTACCTATGTGAATGTGGAGAACTTAGCTTTCACGAGCCGCAATGTTTAGGTAATGGATTGCCAATCGATGTGGATTGTGTTTGAAGTATCGGACATCGGATTGAAGTAGATCTTATCGCTTTGAAAGGAGAGAGAGAGAGAGAGAGAGAGAGAGAGATTGGATTTTGTTTTCTTTTCTTCTCTCTATCTCTCTACCTGGCCACTGATATCGAGTAAAAAGTGGGGCTAAAGAATCGATCGAACTACCTTGGGACTCGCTGTGGATGAATGTGTGTGCAACGGGATTCGCCTCTGTTATATGGAATGGATGCAAAGGTGGTGCTCGTCGTTCACTAACGCGAGCTGCATCATCAGATTACACTATGGGGGCTGTTTTTAGACTCCTACCTACTCTTCTTGGATACTCATAAACAGTTAATAGATTCGGAAGTAATAAGCGTTGGAAGTTTTGCTCAGGATTTTTTTCCTATTGTAAAGTGGCATTCAGACGTTATACTTGAGAGCCATATAGATAGTCGTGATGGTGAGCCAGGAGGACCGTTTGCCACCACCACTCGGAGATCGAAAGAAGAAGGAGTCGGCAAAGAAGAAGAAGGCGACGAAAAAGGGTGTCAAGGGTCGCAAAGAGACGGAGACGAGCGGCGGCGATGCCGTGGGGACGACGACTGCGGCCCCGCATGCCGCCTCGCCTCCGACGTTGGCGGCCAGGGCTCTCAGGAACGTAATCGGCGCTGTCCGGCAGCTTGGGAAACGACAACATAACAGGTAAAGAAACAAAAAACAAAAACAAAAAACAGAGGAATATAAATATTACTCTTCTTGTTTTGCATTTGAGTTTTATACTTTTGAGGTTTACATGTATTGGCACAGGAGATGTTTTGAAATGAACAAGAAGGTAAAATGACAGGTAACAATGTATAGGCTATATGAAAATTAATATTGTTGGAAATCTTGTTTTGTTGCTTATGGAGAATTTTGATTTCATTTATCAGGATGTGTATGTCATGGTTAATTTGGGAATTGATTATTTTATTTTTGTTTACTTTGTTTTTATATATTCTAAAATATCGTTGATTTCAAAATACCTCCTCTGTTTCAATACATGTAAGCCTCTGATGATGATCTAAAAATCTATATTCCTCCTATCAGGACCCTCCATTTATTACAATTAATGAGCAGCAGTGAAAAACTACTTAGAAACTTACAAGGGGAGGTCTGTTAAGCTTGGGTTTAACTGAAATTTAAATACGTTGTTACGCACTCCTCCCACTATCATATGGCTTAGTAACTCATGCTAATGGGCATTAGTTCACAAAGTATAAATAATTATTTAAAGTTAGTTATGTAGGCTATTGATGTATATTTACAAATTCGGACAGTGCGACATTCAAGTAGTCAACATGGTCATGTTGGTAAGTTGATAGATTACAATGCTAAAAGTCCCGGGTTCAAATCCTGCTCTTTTGCCAATTTCATTAATTTAATTTCTTTAAAACATTATTATACTTTTTTATAATTTCATATCGTCCATTTTACAATACAATTTTTATTATTGTTTAGATAGATATATTTCGTCCTTTCGGACAATAATAAAAATTGTATTGTAAAATGGACGATATGAAATTATAAATATATACACCATACAATACAACGTGTGTAAACTAATGAATTATTATACTTTGTAAACTAATGCCCATTAGCTTGAGTTATTATGCCATATAATAGTGGGCGAGATGCGTAACAACATATTTAAATTTCAGTTAAACCCAAGCTTAACAGACCTGGTCCTCCCCTTGTTAGATTATTATTCCATGTATTAGAAAATAATTGGAATGAGCGTGAATTTGCTTCAAAATTGGATGCAATGAATGTGCATTGGCATGAATTCAATGCTGTGCTACTGCCAGGTTTATTTTTCCTTTTAATTCCGACAAGCTACTTGTTGTTGAACTTTAAAAATGAGATTAGCATGACTATAAAATCATACAAAGGCCAGAATAGACTGAAAAATTTTCTTCTTGGATGCGAAGACAAACTTCACCTACTGTCTTCTCCAATAGGCTCGGAGTCCGTTATTGTCAGTCCTTCCCAGTTTAGTATTCGTTTCTCAATAGGATACTGTTGAATTTAGTCAATCGTTTTAAAAGTGGTTCTGCGTGTTCTTTCTGCGTTGGCTGTATCTTTTCCTCCAGAGTTTTAACTGGGATTATTCACTTTTACATGGACAGTTGTTACATATTCAAAGGAAGTTTCCTTTCTATTGCTATTTCATATGCGAGTTAATAGGGAAGGAAACTGAAAATGAAATCCACTTTAAACGGATAGAGATGAGGTCACCCGATCTAATCCTCTCTCTTTTTTAATTTAATTTTTTTTTATTTCACTTAATCCTATTACATCCTCTGGAAAGCTACTGCATCATGGCCAAAATGATGGAGAATTTTTGTTCTCAATTTTCCTTCTCTCTCTTTCTCTGACCACGAATTGATCGCTTAATATAGACAAGATGTAGCGTTAATGATGAAAACTCATTTTAATAGATTGAGGTGGGGTTTCTGGTCCCGGTTTAATGGTGGATGCGTTGTTTTTAGGCGTTTCTATTATGGACTCGCTGCAAGGACTGTCCTCAAATGACGTCATGCGTGCTTCCTCCCATTCATAGTTTTCATTATTTTTATTGGCGCTCGCTCCACGGGTTTCGTGCCGCACGTTCACGCACCGTTGACGACCGGATAAACATTAAGGTGCACGATTCTCTCCTCTTTTTCCCTGACTGAATGTTGTTACTGCTGCGGCCATTATCTCGGTACAATAACCGAGTGAGTCGGGTATTAAACCACTCCCCCCTTCCCCCCACCTCAATATCCCTTTTGTGGACGATGGGTGGCGCAGTCTGCTGAGGAGGAAGAGTGTGTTGTGTGTATGTGTATGTGTTTTGGAGGGAAAAGTGTTTTTTAATTGGTTTGCGTCATATCGGAAATAGTCAAGAGCAGATGTCTATCGTGGCGAGGATGTTCCTTTTACTATTTACTCTCGAGAGTCATTGACTTGGGAGATTACATTTGAGCATGGTAAGGAAAACAATGAAGAAAGTGAACACCCGACAAAAAGGAGCGAGCGAATAAGTTGCAGGAGCGTTTCAGATTTCTAATTTTGATAGAAGACAAAACGTGTTTTCTCTTTTTGTTGTTATTGTTATAGTCGGTATAACAATGAAGAGGGAACTTATAAATTGTAAATCTTTCGGATTATGGTATCAGGAAGAACGTTTGCCGTGTTTTTTTATCCTTAAAAGAAAAAGAGGTCAGGAAATGCGAAAGAAATTGAATTTTCATTTAGTATCGAATTTAAGACGAATTATTTGATTAGACGAGTTACTTCATTGTCAATTTCTTAATGAATTCAATACAGGGTGATTTTGAACACGATGCACAAACTTGACAGGATGATAGATGATAACATACTGAACATTTCTTTTTACCAAAGAATGGATGGTCCAAAGTTCACCATTAAATTGCTACAGGGAAAAATGTTGGAAATACTCAATCCATTACCAGTTGAATTATGCATTCAAAAAGCATGCAAATTAGATTTTGATATTTTCAGTGTGTTTAAGTTAACCGATGAATCCTGATTTGTCGTCTCTGGATTACTTTTTCTGGGGACCCATGAAGAGTCAAGTTTATGAGACTCCTGTTAACTCAGATGAAGACTTAATTGCCAGAATTGCAGTCGCAGCAGGGAATGGACGATGCCAGGCATTTTTGAAACTGTTCGCCAATCAATGTCTCGATGATGTCAGGCATATATTATTTACTGTTCGTGGTAGCTCCTTTGAACACTTACTCTAATCAGTTGGCAATAAAATTGTTAACTAATTATTGGTAAAAATTTTTCCCTGTAGCAATTTAATGGTGAACTTTGGACTAGCCATTCTTAGGTGATAACTATGATAACATACTGAACATTTTTATCAATCACCCTGTCAAGTTTGCACGGAGTTCAGAAACGCCTTGTATAATACAGTGAGGTGATCCCTAGAATTATGCGCATGTTGGTCAAACCCATACTTAATAAATAATAAACTAACAGTAAATGGTCGGTTCCTTTATCCCATAAGTATAGAAACTTTATAAATTAGAAAGAAACCCAGAAAATTAAATGAAACTAGCCTTGTTTCTGATCAGTGTGAACAAACGCTTTTTCTTAGATTTAATCAAGTTTTGCAAAATTTCTGGGTCAAGATAGTACCAGCACTCTTCTATTTGCAACTTGTAAGTTCCTGACAGACGAATATTGCCGACCATCTCACGAGTCACGATACCCCATAGAAAACCTATAGGGTTCCGATCTGGACCATTGTGGATGTACTGTATGGTCATCTAGCCATTCTTTTTTGTCGATCCGGACGTGTGAATTGGCGCATTATGTTGAAACACAACATTTCGCGAGAATTTTGAAGAATGCCTTGAACCGAAAGAAAAAAAAAAAAAGAGCATGATCTTGTTTTAAGAATATAAGCCAAAACTTTCTTGGAAGAAAAAGAGCTAGTAACTGTGAAAAAAATTGGTTAAAGGGAATGATAATTACACAGAGGGATTTAGGATGCCACATGTTTCTAAAAGTACATTTCCTAGATTCACATTTAGACTATTGGGTGCGGCAGGTATTTGAGAACATGTGAGTATGACGTAATAGTCAATATGCCATACTATTTAAGAATTCCAAAACGAGGCAGATAAACATGGCGGATCTAAAGATAACCCAGCAAATGAAGCGACATGCTCTCATCGTCTCCTTGACACACCGACTCCGAGATTACTTCATTCCTGAAAGTCGCCCGTTCGTTCGTATTCAAAGTTCGAGGAAATGTATCAACCGATTCACAGAGGAGACGATATTTTCGGCGCTCGGACCATATCAGAAGGCCGGAATTCATCCGTTCTGTCCAAGCTGCAATCGACGAGGATCCTGGGAAGTCCATAAAGGCACTCGGGAGGGAGCTACAGGTAAATTAGGCGACCATTCGACGTGGGGTGCATGAAGACCTCCGTTACAAGTCGTATGTGTTGCGGAGGGGACCCATTTCCAAGTCATAAGGCCCATAGCACCCAAGCATGGATGAATCTTCACGACCACATCCCTCCCAACATTAACCTCCCCCCCCCCCCCCCCCCCCCTCTTTTGAATCCTTTGGACTATTACGTCTGGGGCGTCGTTGAGAGGAAGTCCAACAAGCATCCACACAACACCGTTGAAGCTCTCAGGCCAGCTATTGTGGAGGCAATGGCAGAAATCCAGAAGACCCATCTCATTGCTGCCTGCCAGCGGTTCTGATAGCGTGTGGAGGCTGTCATTGCGGCGGACGGTGGTTTTATTGAATAACAATATGGATTTTGTAGTCCTTTGTACAAAAATGTAAATTGCATTAAAGGCTCTCTGGTGGTATCTTAAGTGTCTGCTCCTTTTACCTGCGGACGTCGATTTGTTCTCAAATATTTGCCGAACCTTGTATTTTCTTGTGAGCTGCAGCGATGTTTCCGACGAACATGGTGAAAGATGCCAAAAAAATATAATGACCGTGGAAAAGCTGTATGAAGGGAAATTAATGTCTAGCATGCTTGCTGACTACTGCTGGAACATTATTCAAGACTACAAAAATTGATCACAAGGGAAAAGATGATTTTGTAGATATTTCCTAATTTTAAATGTTTTTTTCATAAACTAGATATAATCTACAGGTCTGTATAAGATTTTTTTGTTTTGTATTGTATAAAATATTTGTAAATAATTTTATAGAGACTAGAATAGTGATGGTTCCATGTTTTGCTTATATAAATTCACAGCGGGGCAAAAAAAAACAAACTGAAACTGCCTCTTAAGTTGAAAACTATTCCGAACACAGAAAAACTGGTTTGAATTCAGAAGGCAAATTTATCCCAATCACTAATGTTTTATTCCAGAGAAATTAATTTTTTTTCAGAGCAGTATTATTTATGTATTTAATCAATATTCCTAGAAATATAGGGATTTTCAAATTATAAGAGATTGAATTCATTAAAACAATTGATAATCGATTGCAGTGACTCTTTGCTTTTTCATATAGCGCACTACTGTCTCTATTTTTGGGACAGACCTTAGACGGTGCTTAGCCTCCTCTGTCTTGTCTTATATAGACATGGCGACCTTATCATTTGTCAATTTTTTTTTTACTCTCGATAAAGGAACAAAGGGTTCCAATTAGTTTTGCTTCTTTGAGAAAGGAATCTGTCTGTCGCTTACGATACGATCGTTCGTTCCTTTCAAGCGCAACATTCATCATCTGTTGTCGTTCCTTCCCATCTCTCACTTGATTTCGTGTCGATCGCATTTGCTGTTATTGTTCGTAAGAATTAACGAAGGTGAAGAAAGAGAGAGAGAGAGAGAGAGAGAGATGGAATAGAAGCTAGCAGAGTTTATGGAATGGAATTTTGAAGGTTGCGATGGTAGGGAAGCGCATTGCATTCCCTGAAATGGGCCACGCCCCGCACGACGAAAACGCCAGTCATCGAGCCTGTTAAGTTGAAAATGCCAAACGGTTTTGTTTCAATTGAAAAATTGCTCATCACAAGTAGACCCTCTGATTTACTGGTAGTTTCGAAATTCCACAACAGGGAGAGTATGCATTGGCTACGACGCTTTGCCGATAAAATTTAGATCAGGGAGCACAACCTCGGACTGGACCGTCAGTGCTCTGTTCATAAATATTCTCCAGGAATTGGATCCATATGGATAACGTTTTGCATTCAACTCATTCCTGAAAAAGGAATAATAATACTAACAGTCCAACGGCGTCTTTCTCATGAGAGAAGGGTTCAAAGGGTATGGCCATTGGGATGCCTATGAGGAAATGTGCCCGCTGACCTTTGACATTAGCTCGCGGAATGCATATGGAAGAGCCTTCTCGGAAGAATTCCATGGCAGTTCTGCGAGTCGAATCCTTAGGCAGAACGAATTTGTTGTTTAATTTATATGGCAAGCGACGACGTGAACACGAGTTCAAAATGAATAAAACTGAGAAGCAAATGAGCACAAAATGTCACTTAAAGAATAAAGATTGAAACATTTCATTATGAAATGTTCTAGTTTGTGTTTTCCTGTTGAGAGCTTGTTTCCCGACATACCCCAGGTGGAGATCAATGTCTTCACCCGAATTCCACGTTAAAACGCAATGTTTCCTCAGAATACAACGAGGAAAAGGGCTTTTCAATCGAAAGCATTCGATCAAGTCTCCGGGATGCGGAACCTTCGAATGTCCATTGATGCAAATCGTTTCGGGCATAGTGTAATAATGATGATAAAAATCCACGTGGAAACCTTCTTGACACTTGGTCGGATGTGAGGATCCCGTGCCCTCCATTGTGAGAAGATAGATTGATTTTCATAAAGACTTTCGGGAAATATTATTTATTGAAAAAAGCTCTATTCGAGGGAGAGAATAAGAAAAACGGAAGCGGAAAACTGGCCGAGTTGGATGAACCTAAATGACATCCCTTTTCCAGCATCTTTCTCTGCGTTCAATAATCTGTTAGGTGTAATTTGGCTTCTGTAACCCTTATGCTTAAGGTTTTGTATTGAACGGTATGTTTTAGTGACATTAGGAAATTTGGAATGAAAGCCTTGTACACTATCTTGTCAAAAGTATTGGTACATACGCTCATTAGTAAGAGTGGGCTATAATTTACATAATTAAAATTGTAAAAGTTCAATCAAGGTTAGCTACCATAAAGTGGGTCATACTTCACAATGACTTTGAATGTGGCATTACCGTTGATGTATCTCAGTTATTTCGTGTTATGTCTGTTAACCCTGCCCAAATCCATCTTTTGAAACAGCCTAAAGGTACAGCTCATCAGCTCAGTGATGAAGAGGACTGTCCGAGATGCAATGTTGTACTGCTTCTGTCCGAATTCATCATTAAGTGTAGGACTGGTTCGGCTCGAGTTGAAACAGATGGACTACCACGATGGAGTTGCTGCCCATGGGGCTTAAGATGACGATGACCAATACTCAACGAAGATTTAAGTGTTGCAAACCACTAGACTATGGAGCAATGGATACAAACACACTTCGGCAGCCCTGATAGTCGTACATGTATATGAAAAATGCTCGGCGAACGTTACATGCCTGTGTATTGTGCCAATTGGGTTCTTTGGTGCATGTGAAGAACACGATGGAGTCTTAGATTGACTTGACATTCTACAATGTAGGAACAGTTTGCACGAGTCCATTTGCTTAACAACGTGACAATATTTCCCATCCACAAATTAAGATATGTGATGGGGGGGGGGGGGGTTCACCGAAATGGAAGAATTTGAACTTGAGACGAGTTTGGACAACCAATGTGTTGAGGAGCCGTTCTAGGTGTGGAAAATCTTCCTATACGAGTCGAGACCGTAATAGCTGGAAAAGTTGACCCGAAGCTTAATAGACAGGCATGATTTCGTTTAAATGTTTAACTTTGTCAAGTGCCTCAGTACTTAATGTATTTTGTGTATGGCTGAAACGCGTATGTGTTGCATAATGTTCTCTTGGTTTAGTGGTTAATGAGTCTGCGTGCATTTGGCCACGCGTGCTTCAGCTTCCCCATCTTTAGCTCGTCTAGATAACCGCTGGCGTCCTGTGCGGTCGTGGCTACAATCTCACCGAGCTTTCTTTTGTGTAATTAAAAACAAAGGAAAAAGCGCAATGAATTGTCAAATTTTTTCCCCTGGCCACTTTGGAGAAGATATTTTCCTGTTCCTTTGTTATGCGAATGTTGATTTATGATCCCCTTTTCGCCGACCACTCTGCTGCTACAGTTAGCACCTCCGTGGAAATGCGTGAGGTCTCCACCAACAAACTTCCTATTGGGACCAGATTTCCGGCATTTGGCAGACAAGGAGGAAAAAGCAGACCCGAGGAGTCGTGATCACAGGATAGAGCAAGGGATGGATGGGATGCCTATAGACACCCGTCGTCCTCCTTGCTTGTAATCTAATTAGCAGACAATGGTAGGGATGGAGAACGTGTAAAGGGCTTGCTTTCCTCGGCGCATTGATCATGGCGTGTCATTTGCATGGTTGGGAAGGTAAGGGGGGTTCCTTCTGACGTCATTGCGGTTAATTACAAGAGAAGAAAAATTCCTCGAGCGCCTACACCTCATTCCACTTCCTCTTCGCAACAAACTGGCTCCCGAAGGAAGAGAGCTGCGAGCATTTTGTCATTTTAGAGCGCGATAAAAATTAATCAAGTGCACTCATTTGCCAGTGTTGTAGGCGTTGCGAATGGAAAGAGCAGTTGAGATTGTGTCGCCACCACTCAAATGGAATTTTAAACAGTTTTTTGGACCTCTTAGACATTAAACTTAGACATCGGGCATTTCGTCAACACATTCACTCTTTTTATTTCTCCCCTCCTTGAATTGAGATACTTGATGGAAATATGGCTATTTTTGTAGTTTGTAAAATTGTTTACTGGTTAGTGGAATTTGGTTTGTTAATATTTAGGGGAAAAATTCCCCACTTCATTTGGAACCATAAGAGTAGAGCTTCTTTCCAGCAGTCTCCAATATTTTATATACAATCCAAACAACAAGAAATTAGTATGGCCGCCAATTTTTCCTTCTTAAATGAAATTGGTTAACCATTTCAATTTAGAAATTTACCTTTTTTTTTAAACCTGAAAGCTGAAACCTGAGACTGGGATATGTATATAAATGGGTCCTCAAAATGGATTATCGAGGGCCTTGCATAAAAACTTGATATTTTAAATGTTGGAATTAGGTGTCCTTTTCTTCATGTTGGACACATTTTTTGAGGATCGAAGGAATTTTCAATAGAGCAGAGATGCAAATTTTCAATTTGCAATATACAGGGTGGATACAAAAATGAACCCCCCCCCCTCTTTTACTTTCGTAACCGAAGCAGATATGTCAATTTTGATGAATCCAATGAATAGGAAGTTGTGGGTGACCTAAATATGGAAATTGGGACACATTCAAATCCTATCTTAAAAAACCGATACTGAAGTCTTGTTCAGCATGGAATTCCGAACAAAACAAGAATAAGTTTCCAAAATCCGATGAATGGATCACAACAATCATATGTTGAATTTCTTAGTTACCTTCCTAAGCACTTTACAAAGACATTTGAATGTTCAACATGCAAATCAAGAAATTGCCAAAAATTACCATAATAACATTAACTTTCATGAGGAAAAGCAAATAAAAGGCACGTATCGTCACATTGAGCACATTTATGATTAACTTTGGAGTACAATTATTTATGCAATGTGGCTTTTGTAAATTACAAATAATTGTGATCGTTAGTGATCTGTTTATCGGATTTTAGAATTTTTTTGTTTTGTTGGGAATTCCATGCTGAACAAGTCTTCAATTGGAATTTTTCGTGTATCTGTTACGGTTTTTAAGGTAGGATTTGAATGTGTCCTAATTTGCATATTTGGGATGATGAAAAGTGCACCATGGGATAGGTCACCCACAACTTCCTATTCATTGGATTCATCAAAATTGACATATCTGCTTCGGTTACGAAAATAAAAGGGCGGGGGGGGGGGGCTCATTTTTGTATCCATCCTGTATATTGTAAAATCGCTCAAGAAGAGCGGTGGACCGTCATGACCAAATTAACAACTGGCGGAGTTCTATTAACATAAAATGTCTCACGTGGTTCTTCAAAAGAATACACCGCGGAGAACCAGCCTATGCCTTCTACTGTTTTCCTTGTTCGCTATGGTCTCTGGCAGCAAATTGGCCATATTCTCGTCATGTGGTATTATTAAATGAACGACCAGTGCTTATGAATATTTAATCTGTTTATTCCTAACTTTTTTATGAATCGTATTGGACAAGGCAATATCTTAACCGGATCCCATTCAATACTTGTTTGTGAAAGTGTGTGCGCTTAGGATGGCAATCTCGATAGCCATTTTGAACAATCCAATTGGGATGGCCAGTGGAAATTTAAATACTCAAATCGGTTCATGTTTTTAAGGCGTTTGTGTGCGAGCGAAAACTGTTTTGCGTTTGTCTGTTTATAATTGTTGGAAAACGTCATTCTGTCGACGGGAAATGGCAATATAAAAGTGTCAGCGAACTTTTCTTCACTCGGAGGGATGGTGGGAGGTGGGGAGGTAGAGTAAGAAAGCCTCCTCCTTTCCTCGTCTTTATCCTCTTTATTCTGTCTGATTCTAAATTCTTTGGTCTGCCTTAAACGTTTAATAAATTATAACCCACAGAGAGTAAAAAGTTCTTTCCTTTTTTCTTACCCTTCTCCTTCCTCGTTGTTGACAAATAGGAAGATGCTTTCCTGCACAATAAGAAGCCAAGTCATCTTTCTTTTTCTTTAGACCTTTTTTTTTTTTTTTTTAATAACGCGCTTATGTTATGCAAATGGAGTTGATTTATGGCCCATGGAACATGACATAAAGATTTTGGAATTTATTAAGAGTAGCGGAGGGAGTGGGAAAATGCGTTTTATGTAATGGACGACCACATTCTTTTTGGACATTGAATTTTTAATCCTCGCTTTCGAAAGGACAATATATATATTTATATATACAAGTAAAAATTTCTTTGGTTTTTCATTGCTATCAACTTGTTGAATTGATGTACTCAAGAGGATATTCAAGTTGAACTTTTATTTATTGTAATTTTTCTGATTTTTTTTGTTTTTGTTTGTGGAAGCCCAAAGCAAATGGCGTTTTCTTCGGTGAAATTAAAAAATATTTAAACATTAGCCTCGGGTTTTTTTTTAAATTTTCCATAAAGTTTAGTGCAGCGGGATAATAACGTTATTAGGTGATGGCTTAGAGGATGAGCTTCCCTGCCGAACGCCTGAACAGATCTACTGAAGGCAAATGGAAAAGCTAAAGATCGTTGAAAGGAGAAACAAAATAATCTTGCCGATGGTTTAGTTCTTTTTCTGGGAATTTCTTTTCTTAGCCAGGGAATTTCCGAGAAACGTCGACTAAAACGGATAAAAGCCATTTCCGGATGTTAGATCTACTCTTCATCCATTCCAGTAGCGTAAAACCTTACTTGTTAGACAATTACGATAGGCTTTTTAGTAAATCTACCGTACAGGTTGAAGGGTAAAGAAATGAAAGTGGAGCATCAATAGTTTTGAAAACTTAATATTCTGCAACAATACACTGTTCATCTGCCCTATGTTTACTATGCATATGTGTCTAGACCCCTTAGCCACAGGGAAAACACATAAGTTTGGGATATTACAGATGTATCTCAAAAGGGATGCCGCTTTTTTATAATATTTTCATTTTTGCAAAGAATGCACGGGTTTTAATTCACTTTAGATGAGAGTAAATTATGATATTTATTTAAATAATGTGGGCAGTGATAAAAAGCTTTTATTAACAAAGTGGAACACATAGGATACTGTAGATAGGAGGACATCTAAGTTTCCTACATATACCTCTCGACATCATGGACAAACGGGATAGATAACTTTTAGCGACCCTTCTTCGAGTCCAGGAAGGACTTATAAATCATCCTTTGTTTGTTTTTTATAACTTTCTATTGATATGTAATTTGTATAACTTTTACTTTAATATGACCGCAAAGAATAGAATTGCTGGTCTTCTAGTATGTATTTAAATTTTTTGAAGGGAGATACTTTTTCTTTTAAATATTTTAATCTTTTCTGACTCGGGTGACATCAATTTGTTTGGAGACTAAAGATAAACGATCGCATACACGCACGTGCGCACACTTACTCTGACTCGGCGCAGTCGACAATGATGATGGGGAAGGAGGATACGTCAATTTGTCATCCATTGGAACGGGGAAGGAAGAGCGCTTTATCCATTAGGGAATCGTGAATGTCTTCAATGGGGCCATATTCCCCCCCTCGTCACTTTACCTTCCCTCTCTTTCTCCTACTCTATTGACGTGTGCGAAAGAAAAGAAAATGGCCTCTTTCCTTATTCATAACTAGCAGAGGACCCGGCGTTGCCCGGGATAATTACGCTTGTAGGTAAACACACACACATACACAAAGAAACACACACACTTTTCCCAATCGTCTGAACGCTTGTTAGGGAAGACACGTATACCTCCTTTGCCTCATCGAGAGAGACTGCCCTATCTATATCGTCTATTATATCCATTTCCTGTTCTTTGTTAATAATTCTTGGAAACGAATGTTCTGTCATTGCATCATCATTCTATGTTCATTGTTATAATTCTTTGAATAATTTTGTGCTCATTGTTATTGGTGAATTGCGCATTGAGACTATTGTTGATGCGAACACGACGGGCCTATTGTTGCACAAACTGCCTTGCATTGTTGGTCATGAGATATTTCTCATTAATATGCCCTGCCATAACCATGAATATCGATTTTTTATAAATAATTATTATTTCTTCGAAATCTCATGCTTTGAAGGTCATGTATGCGAAATTTTATCAAGATCGGAATAAAACTGTAGATTTGTATAAAAAACAAACAAACAAACCTACAAACAAACGTACAAACCCACAAACAAACAAACATCCTTCTTTATATATATAGATTGGAATGACTTTATGAACGTGTCTCAGGGTGGAGAGAGAAGTTTTTTTTTGATGTCAGTGGGACAAGTTCTCTCCAGTCCCTTTACTTTCTGGCGCCTTTTGAGAAATAAACATCCCAAGGTGACGACGTCTTCACCCTCCCTCCACTAATGCAGAACACGGAAACGAAGTGAGGATAAGGGCGGGGGGGGGGGGGGTTAAAGAAAACATGTCCAGGTGAGAAATGGTGACTAACGGTGAAGATGAAATAATATCCATCTCCTTCATCTTCCCTTTTATCTCTCGGAAAATCAACGACCTCTGACATGTTTTGTCGAGAAACAATATTTGCTTTTTCCTACTGCGCATGAAAGTGGTGTTTATTTGTTTTTTAATATTTGCATTCCAATGGGATAAATAATAAGGTGATAAAATGATAAATAACCTTAAACATCTCGAGATTTGCATTTTTCCTTTAAGTTCCATAGCAATGACACTCATGATTCACTTAAACCAGATTATTGCTTTCTATATAACAAATTTCCGAATAGGATTATAAGGGAATTTTACATTTACGTACGTTGAGATTTATTGCTTTTAGATTGAAAGGACTGAAATCTCAACTCAAATAATAATTTTGGCGTCGAAACAATTAAAATTAATCAATACTTGGCTACCATCCGGCTCTCATTTTCAGAGGAAACCCATTGGCTACCACATAATCCTACATATAATTTTGATCTGACATCAATGACAAAAATAGCCAATCCTCGCTCAGGTCAAAGGACGGGATTATTCTGAGAGGTTCCAACTGTGCATTTCTCTGAAACATTTATGAAATACGCCGGATATTAGCCATCGATCAACTCCCGATGTTGTGATTACTTTCATTTTAGTTTTTCAGTGATCAAATCGATCGTTGCTTTATTGAATCGGCTGCAATGATATTGTAATGGAAACACAGATGCCCAAGGTAAAAGCAGCTCTAAATGGCCTTCATTTAGTTTAAACCTTCATTTATTTTAAATTTGCACAGTTTATGCTTATGTAAAGAAGACCACAATAGAGTCGCGTATTCTACGAGGGTCGATTGAAAAGTAATGCCATGGATGAAGAAAACATGGATGGAAAACTCCTTTGTTAAAAGCGTGAGTTTTTTTCAGTTGCGCCCTCGGACGAAATGCAATCACATTACATTAATTAGCGAAAAAACAATAGCGGCAACAATAGAAAAGCTGTGATTTCTGATTTGTTATAACGAGATAAGAAAACAATGTTATAACATCCATATTTAAATGAATCAGAAATAACATTGTTGCCGCCATTGTTTGTTCGCTAATTAATGTAATGTGATTGCATTTCGTCGGAGGGCTCCACTTAAAAAAAACTCACGCTTTTAACAAAGGAGTTTTCCATCCATGCTTTCTTCATCCATGATAATGCCTTTCTGGCTGTGCTTGGAAAGGGATGGGTGTCTTTGTCGAAAAGTGAATAGTGCATTACATAGAGGACAAATGAATTTTGAAAATCGATTACCAAATAATTTTTGATTACTTTTCAATCAAACCTCGTAAGATCGAAAGAGGTTGCTTGAGATTTAAAAACTATTACCATTATTAGTTTAGATAAAGTGTTTCGCAATTTTTTTCATTAAATATGCTAGGCGACTTATCTTAGTGATAAGATTTTTTATAAAAATTCAGGAGTCAATCAAAATGAAGTCGAGCATTTTTGCAAGGTAGTTATAATGCTTCTTATTTAATACCCTACCCTTCTTAAGATATCCACTGTCTTAATGGGTCTTGTCTTAATTTGTGGTTCTTACTACAGTCTTAATGGATCTTAAAGCGCTTTCAATTTCCTTAATGATTCGTTACTTAGAGGAGAGGGCTACGATGTTTGTGATGGTAACACAATGGATTACATTGAAGTTTGAACTTTGCGTCATCTCTTTGCATGAAATCCAGAATATTTCACTTTCAAATAGTTGAATGAAGTTTTATCGTCCAGTTAAATAGTCTTCGATTTAAGTCGAAACTAGCATTCATTTTTCTCAGATGTTGTAAAGATCGATGTCTGGAGCCATAGGATGAAAGCTTTGACTTTATCTGTGCCAAGAATATAAAATTCTTCATGTTTGAATATTGGTTTTTAAATACATAGTCAACTATATTGCTTGGATATGCTTTCTCGGCCGAAATTAAGGAACCCCCACTAATACGAAATTCGAGAAGTCAATAGGATTTACTCGATGATCAAGCAAGGAGATCATTTGGGGATTCTTTTCGGTGTGCAGGACAATTATTAAATGAATCACTTGGAATGAAAGGAATTGCTTTGGAGCAATTTGATACTCGGAAAACTTTCATTTTAAGAAGAGTGTTATTAATGAACGCATGGAGAAATGAAATCAAATTGAATTGACAACCTCCTGTGTATACTTTTCGTCATCCTATTCGCCAGACAACGGAGAACACATGATCATTCTGAACTTTTTTATTATTATTATTTACGTAGTCTGTGAGTGACCAGAAGCTCTGAGATCTTTTTCGGGGACTAAGGAAATATTCTACATATCAAAATCCAAAAAAATACGATTTAGAATTAATAGTTACAGAAAGATTATCACAGAACAAGTTACTATTGTCGTCCTTTGCGAGTTACTATGTCTACGAACACAAGAAGAAAGTCAAGAATAGTTACGAAAAAGTAGGGCTTTTGAAGAAGTTTTGTGTGGGTTCAACCTTCGACAACTTGTGGAGCCAATAAATTCGCGTGTGCTTTTGAAACGAGAGAGAGAGAGAGAGAGGAAATGATGAATTGTCTTTGGAAATGGCACGGATTCCTGTGAATTAAAATGTCGTATTTAAATTTAATTAACGCCGCTCGTTACCTTTCAATTTGGCATGAAGGTCGCGACCTCATGCCTCGCAAAAAAACAGCCAAGATTTATGGCCTTTAATAACACGTCAACGGACAATAAATGGAGATGCGTGCGTGTGTGGGTGGATACATAGGATAATGAAACGTTAATGTGGAAGAAGGTGACGATGAGAAGGGGCTTCTCTCTCGCTCATTTTAAAATTAAAGAAGAGTGTCACGGAAGTGTTAATATTTGAATTCCACCTCAAAGGAATGGAGAGACCACCATCCTCCGCCCTTCCACTGTGATTTGTACCGGTTTCTCCAGATTGAATGCTGACTGCTTAAAAACGGAGCAGAAGCCGGAAATTTATTGTTTGTTCCCGTTTTAATTGATGTTTTGCTGATTTTAAGCGTTCTCCATATTGGAATTTAGGGCCGACATTAGGCTAAAGCTTGGCTTTAAGTATCTCTGGCTAGTTGTCGCGTTTAATTTTGAGATAAAAGCGAACGGAACGGGAGCATGGGATTCCAGGAGACCAAGATTGTTCCTGATATATTCGTAAGCTACTTTTTTGTGATCCATGTTGCGTTGGCATGAACAAAATGAAAGGACTTATGATCAGATTATTCCGATTAAAGAACATTTGATCTTCAATGGTCTTATTTTTTTACTGAAAGGCGAGAAATTAGCATCAATACAAGAATCATCTTTAACAATTGACTTGAATACTAACTCGAAACAGATGTCTTTAATTGGAACGCTCATTTTCAAAGCATCTTAACTCATAAAATTTAAATTTTACAGGAATCAATAAAAAAAACAAACCTGTTACACATAAAACTATCAACATTAAAAAGAAATATTTTAATAATTTGATTATTTGGACCTTTAATTTGTTAATTACATAATTATAATTTAAATAAAAATTTAACTTAAAAATTAAAAAAATAAATTTCGTGATTTAATTGATTTTGCAGGAAACAGCCTGTGTCATTTTGCAATAAATGGGTTTACGGCGTGTTTATTTTGATGGGTTACGGGTAATATGACTAACATAGTTTTTTTTTACAACCTTCAAAGATCAAGTTGTAGCGAAAAATAAATAAATAAATAAAAGCTATTTCGAAAAACCGCGTTTAATGACGTTTTTGAAATGATGGATTCGATTATTATTCTACAGGACGGTTTTATAACAGACCCGAATAGGAGAGTACAAAAATTTTGAAGAGTCGGGTGGCTTTTTTTTTTTTTTTATAATGAACTCTGCAACATTTACTTAATTCCTTGAGAAACCGTTATACAGTATTATTAATTTAAATTCAATTTTATTTTCTCATTGTTGAACAACGAGAGGATCATTATAGAATTCTGTTTCGTGCTTAATTTAAACAAAACTTCAGCATGAATTCAAGATGGCGGAAAGTCGAAGGAAAACTTGGAAACAAAAAGCCAAGTGCTAATTAAATTGGAAGAAAAATAGCATAAAGCATGATATCAGATGTCATTAATACTAAAAAAACTATAAAAACGAAAGAAAAAAATTTGTGTGTCGCGGTCAGGGGTCCCACAGTCAGTACCGTTGTAGTAGATTTAGTACTTTTTGTTCTTCATTAGTGCAGTGATACGGTGACGAAATTTGCGGTGCAAAAGGATAGTACAAAATGGTCAGTTTTCAGTACAATGTTTCTCGTTATCAAAATACAATAGAATTTTGAAAAATATGAGATTCAGAGAGTAGTTGCAATCGATTAATTAATCAAGATTAGGCGACGCGATTAGAAATAACCATTATAGGTGGCGTTGATTCATGTCGCTTGGCACAGCCTCATGTGGGCTGTGCCAACGCCACCTAGAGAGATGTGGCGTTTGCTGTGCGCTTGGACTGAATGACGTCATGACCAGGCATGAAGATTGAACGCCTCAGTTCCCTTTGATTGGCTACCTTTGTTTCAGATTTGTATTACTATCGAAATAATTGGCTAATTTTATGTCCTTTTATTATTTTTTTCTATAAATTTGAATCTATTCAAATTTATAGAAAATTACACCTGCTAACGGATTAGGTTTTCCCCTGTGCCATTCAATTTCATGTATTGATTATTTCGTATTTAAGTTCTAGAAGAAGTATTTTCTGGTATGTATTATAATATCTGTTCAAGTTTGGCTTTAGAATTATACTCTGTCTCACTATATGAAAAAAGCTGCAAGGCAGTATGGGAAAGCACATCGCTACTTTTTCACCTTCGCCCCGTAAAGTAGTCTCCGACTGCGCACGCATAGTGCTCAAAAACATGAAGGACTGCTTCAGTTTCATTTTAGCCTCTTTGGGTTCAGTTTCTTTTTTATTGGCTGTGCGTTGATCTGAATGAGATGACATTGGTAATGTGGCTTTCCCATACTGCCTTGCATATAGTGAGACAAAGTATAGCAGAAAGCAAGAAAGGCTTAGCTACATTGCTGCTAATAAATAATTCCATCAAATAAATGATGCAAAATGACAAATTTTTTAATTTAAAGCTTTTTTTATTTTTTAGTCCGCAAAAAACGTATTGTTTCATGAAAATGAGTTTCGCGTGGTAAATTTTGAACACCATTGTTGTAGCCCTTGATTTTGCTCATAACAATGCTTCTAACTTGTTGAGTATTGACGAAAAATCTAATGATTATGCTTATATAAATATCCAAACGGGATGGCCTATTTACCACTAATTATTTATTAATTTGAAAATTACTTAACTTTCAAATTTTAAACTCAATTCTATCGATGAAGCAAAGAGATGGAGGGACGATCTTAGAGACATTCCTATTCTACCTTTCGATGGTCTATCCGAATCTGAAGTCAAATTCAAAAAATTCAAAAAAAAAAAAAAAAATGGCTACACCAAACGATCGACCGCGCAAATCCATTTTGATAAATAACACTGTTCATCACAGCTTTACGTTATTTTACTAAAATTACCTTTGTTGTGGGGTGCTGTGTGGTATATTCATAGTATTTTTTGCCTTTATGGGGATATATATGGGAAATTTGATTCCAACTGCTGTCATTTACGAGCTCGATAATTTCGTAGCGTCCTGTACTGTAAACCTTTTTGCTTCAGTTTTATTTTATTTATTTATTTATTTACTAGGCCATCCCGCAACATAACAGCAAATTAGTATATTAAATAGTAAATATTATTCCCTCCACCATCCCCCGGGATAACCGGGCAAATGACGTATTATCTTAAATATATTATGGCCCGTGGATTAAGTTTGAAAAAATCCGTTAAACCAACGGCTACAACAATAGTATTCAAAATTTATCATGCGAAACTCATTTTCATCCAACAATTCATGCAACAATGCGTTTTTTGCGGACAAAAAAAATAAATATTTTTTAGTAATAGCAGGAGCCCTTATGAGCTCTGGGTAATAGTAATTTATTTATTTTGTTTGAAATTTCTTCTTCAGTTCGTCTACGAGCTCTGTACGCCCTCATGCGTTCTGCAGCTGTTTCTGGCGCAGAACTCTCCGTTTGATTCACATAACTACAATAATATAAGCCCTGAATTGCACTTTCTATGATGATGTAACAATTTATTACTTTTCATTGCGGAGGCCTTCTCTCTCGCGAGGCCAACGAGAGACAGGCCAGGGCACTCAAAAGTCACCTGACCATCGGGGTCCGGGAAACAAACCATCCTTTAAGGTTTCCAACAAACGAAAATATAGTGATTGTTAAATTCCAAGATGGAGACAATGAAGTATGAATTGTTACCCGGACCAACACCTCCTAAAGAGAAAGCCTGTGCACGGAAGCCGTCATACATTGTTACATCATCATAGTAGTGCAAATTCTGGTCTTATTATTGGTAGAAATATGAATAACAAAGCCCTACTTAGATGATGCAACAATGTATGACGTTTCCGTGCACAGGCTTTCTCTTTAAGAGGTGTTGCCCGGACCCCGATGGTCACGTGACTTTTGAGTGCCCTGTCTCTCTTTGGCCTCGGCACTCAAAAGTCACATGATCATCGGGGTCCGGGCAACAATCCATCCTTTGTTTCCAACAAACGAAAAAATACTGATGGAAACGATCACTCTTTTCGTTTGTTAACGCTCTATCTCGAATGTTAACAATCACTGTTTTCCGTTTGTTGGAAACAATAAAGGTTGGATTGTTGAAATACGTCACTTCCGTAACGCGTAAAGGGTTTCATGGTATATTTATAGCATTTCACTCTCCAAGTTGTTGGCGCCGCATAAGAAACTTCACTTCAAAAACAATCGTCATCCGAGCCTGGATTCGAACCGACCACTCGGGTTTATCGCGAACATTAAATATAAACCTTCGAGGATACGAGAAATAGACATATAAAGGGAGGGGGAAAATCTTTTAATTATTTTATTCAATGGTTTATAATGTATACGTAGATTTCCTTATAGAAACTAATCTTTTAATAGCTTACTAAGCCGCCATTTTTTTTTTTTTTTTTGCGATTTTTCTCGTTTTCAGAAGTGAAAGACCGAAACAGACTTGATAAGATCACTTTTTGCGTAAAAAAACGTTTTCTTTTTTAAAGAACAAAAAAGGACATTTGTATCAAGCTGTAGGTGATCAATTCTTTGCGATTACAACAATGGGAAAATAGACAATAGGGTTATCGGGGAGAGCCATTAAAAAAAAACAAACGAAATGAACGCATCGACGACCCAAATGGGAAAAACTCCATTTGCATTTGAGTGAGTATCGAAATCGGAAAATGAAATTAGTTTCCGGTTTGTTTTTTTCCCTTTTAGGTTTGTTATTGTATTAATTGAAGGAGGAGATGGCGTTTTCTCTTTTCTTGGATTTAATGAGTATTCAAAGAGGTGCTCGTTATTTTTTAATGTTTTTTATTATTTCTGTAAATACGACGCCGTCAACTTTTATCTCTTTATGGTCACGACGGACAAAGCTTGTTTCTCTTTTATTTTTTAATTTTTATTTATTTATTTACTTGTAGCCTCATCCGTCTTTTAAAGTTTTACGACGCTATATAGTAAAGAATTTTTTCTTTTATCACCAGCTAAAGGTTAATCAGGAATTCTCTGCATAATTTACTAAGTAGAGTAAGTTGCACGTTTTCCTCGTGTTAAGTAGCCCGTGAATCAACGTTGCGCTTGGCTTTTTTTTTTTTTTTTAATTAATTTATATCGATACCGTGAATTAGCCACACGGTCAATTAATTTTTTTTTACATCGTAAATTCAATTCGACCATTGCTAAAGGATTTTAAAGCAGACGCTTTTTCCGTGAAGTAAAATGACGATAACTGTCGATAGGCGGCACGACGAACCTATGGAGAGCTAGAGTGCTTGTAGAGAGCATAGAGAAGAAATAAATTTATATGCACTGTGTAGGAGAGTCAGTGCATGATACAAGATGGATCAGCCGGGGATGGTTTATTTAGTTGGAAATTTTATGTTCAGAAGAAGTGTTTAGAAATATCTAACTATTGTATGAGTGGATATTTAATTTCCATTGTTTACATTATTATTATTATTATTTAGTTTTTTACGCCATAACGTTGTCGAAGGTTGGTTAATACACAAGCGTATCGTGGGAACCTTTCTCTCAGCCCTTTGTTGATCCACTTGTTTTGTTTTTATTTTCTTGTCACTTTTATCGACATTGAATTCACGCATAAATAGCCGATATAGCTGTGCACCAAGTACAATCTGCACCAAGTACACATTTCCCATCGGTTACAAAGAATGGTTCTCCAGAAATCCCTTAAAGACTTATATATAGCTTCCCGAATGGGAAAAGGTTTCATTCTGAAAGAACTGTCCGTATACATGGTGAGTCAAAAGTCTGTTACTCCTTCCTATATTGGATACCAATTTAGTTAGCAAATTCCAATATAGGGAATGAATCGGAACTTGAGGATGCTCTATCTGATGGAGCACCTTTCATCATCTCAAATATGCCACTTAGGACACATCCAAATTCTATCTCGAAAACCGTAAGAGATACACAACAAAATTCTAATTGCACATTTGTTCAACAGCAAATTCCAAACAAAACAAAAAAAAGTTCCCCAAAATCCGATGAACGGATCACCCACCCACAATCCTCATTGCAAGCTCTGCAACATTAAAACCTTGATTCCTGTCAAGATTGAGGTAAGGGATGAGTGGCCATAGGAGGAAACAAGAGTAACAGACTCCAAAGATCCTGGGTTCAAGTCTCGGAAGTAACCACCGAGTGTGTTTTTTTTTTCTTCTGAATACCATTTGCTAAGCATGCAAATTATTTTATGCACCACCCTCATCCTGTTCTGGAAAGTTCTCACAGTTTAACATTAAGTCACCAGTTTCCTGTGCAATTGGTATGAAAAGGAAGCATGTTGAAGCTGAGAAGAAATCAGACCAAAGCAAGATGGCACAGTACACTAACCATGAAATGATCAACATGGTCCTCCGCTTTGATGAGGCGAGGCAAAATTATGTAACAACCAGACATCGTTGAAATGTCGCGCGGAATTATGCTATGATGCAAGTGGACAACACAATGAATACTATCTGAATGATTGATATAAACACTTATTTTGTATCTGATGACTGTTTAGAAACAACAAACAGTGGAAGAGCCAATTGTCCTGTTGCAGAGCTTGCAATGGGGATTGTGGGTGATCCATTCATCGGATTTTGGTGAACTTTTTTTGTTTTGTTTGTAATTTGCTGTTGAACAAATGTGTAATTGGAATTTATCTCTTACGGTTTTCGAGATAGAATTTGGATGTGTCCTAATTTGCATATCTGAGATGATGAAAGGTGCTCCATCAGATAGAGCACCCTCAAGTTCCTATTCATTCCCTGTATTGGAATTTGCGTAACTAAATGGGATTTCGTACACTGAACTTGTTGTATAAAACATTGAACTAAATTTTTTAAATAAATTCGTATAGGCTCTAAGGAACTGCCTTTGAATGCCCAAAATGACATTCTAGAGTCGATGATAAAGAGAAGGTGATCTTTGCGATTGTTAAGACGTGAATCCAAATCACCTGGTATTAATATTTTAAGGTTTCTTCTCGACTTTTAATTTGCGACCCTAATTTAAGGCGATTAGAGACTCATTTTTAATAGATTTAAAAAGAATAAATAAAAAATAAAAAAAAAATTGGTCGATTACGCTCTTCTCCATTGATCGATAGCATTAATTGTTTCGAAGCTGTTTGATTTTCCTTCCAGGGATTTTTCTTTTTTTTTCGCATTTTTTCTTATCCTTTCTCTCTCTCTCTCATTATTTTCCTCTTAAGATTAATTAATTGTGCTTCGTGTGTCAAGCGATTATGCTAATGAGCGCGAGGGGGGAAATTACGCTCACCTTTTGGGCTGCCTTGGGTCAGCGAACATCGAAAGAAAGTAGAGGGAAGGGGGGATCGGTCTGTGAAGTCTCAATAGAAAAGGCCCATAATTTTCATCAGCTGTCCCTCTGCCGAATCGCCTGTTTCTATTTATCGCCACCTTAAATCAAGGCCCTGGCTATTCACTGAGTGGGCTGCAGGTTCGCCTCTTGTTCAGGTTCTTCTTCTTTGTCAGACCTGGCGATAAGGAGCATTTTCCCTCGAAGGCGACACGGGAGATGATTAAGTGATTGGCGGTGGTGGTTGAGACAGTGACGGACAGACAACAACACGCGACCGAAGAGGCAAAAAGGACGACATTCCCGACCTGAATGCGAGTGAAATTCAGTCCGTCAGCTCGTTTCAAGGCTCTGGCAGCATCGTCCGGGAAAATTTTTAAAAAATTAAAAAGAAAGGCAAAATTTTATCGCGGGAGAAAGAGTGAGCGATAATCTATTACGTTGGAGAGGTACAAGCTCATTAGTAATGGTTAAGAGTGTAATGGTATTGGTTTTTGTACTCGTTTTTAGGAGTAGTCAAAGGCCAATTACCTCCTCGTTCGTGTCTGAGAAATCATCGTTTGGTATAACGCTTGACCGTGGCATTGGCATGCTATGAAAAAAGCCTTCATAATTAATTGAGTCCATTTTTTTTGTGGGGCATTTTCTAATGGATTTTTAGTAATGGAAGGATTGACTCAAAGTCCGGCGTAAATTGTTTTCCACGCGAGTTAATTAAGAACTTGAATTGTGTAAAGAGAGAGAGAGAGAGAGAGAGGGGGGGCAGGGTGCAAAAACCTTTTCTTTCGGCCGATCCTTTAAATTGGCATAAAATGAGATTTAGGCAATTGGGGTTTATTTGAATAGGCTTCTTTTATTGTACCTTCTTAGAATTAAATAGTTTGTACTTTTTTTTGTAATACTTAATTTTATTCTAAGGATTAATGATAGTTTCGGCAATCTTTGCCATTTTCAAAATCAAGGCATTACAAAGTTTTGAATTTAACAATATGATATAGCAAGGGTGTAATAATAACAAATCCTAATAATAATAATGTCTCGTAACCATCATGTTTAGTTCGCGGAACCATGAATGCCGGAACGTACCAGACAGTCCTGGGCAATTTTGCGCTAGAGACATTGTGGGAACACTTTTAGTCATGGAGCAGCCAGTCTTTCTTCTTCCACATCTCTGGCCTTTTGCGCCTTACGTTTTCTCTGTCTTCTCAAAATGTTCAAGGCGACCACAAGCATCGTGGATGGTCTGACTTCGGTCCTCGCGGATCACGTTACGCACCTTCGTGATCATTTTCAGAGTTGTGCTTGTTGATGGTCGACCAGAATACTTGTCTTCCACAGACACCCGATCATCTTTGAAACGCTTAAACCACTCAAATCTTTGGGTTTGGCCTAAAGCTTGTTCACCAAAAGCCTCCTTCAACAGTCTCAGAATCAAAATATCAAGAATCGCAACACGACCAACACAGAGTGATAAAAACAGCTCAAACTCAAAATCACGTGGACATAGGATGACACCGCTTGGCACAAATACAGCTGAGACGTACCCCTACCTCCATCTATCGGCAAAACTTCGTACCTCTTACGGTTCGGTTAGAATAAAACAATTTCGGGAAATGTTGGGTAGCACCTCGTATTTGACGCTGAATTATTATTCAAAACGTTAAAATTGCTGCCTTTTTACTAGCCACCTAAAGAATAAGACCTGTTCACTGAAACGTCATGTACTCTTACATCATTATCAAATGGCCCGAGGCCAACGAGAAAGACAGGCCTCGAAGCGGAAAAGTCACCTGATCATCTGGGTCCGAACAACAATCCAACCTTCATTGTTTCCAACAAACGAAAAAATACTGATTGTTAAAATGAAGATTGGATTGTTGTTCGGACTCAGTTGGAGAGGTGACTTTTCCGCTTCGAGGCCTGTCTTTCTTGTTGGCTTCGAATGGCCAAATTTAGGGCTTATTATGGGAAGAAATACGATTAACGATATGGTGATGTAACAATAAATGACGTTCCAGTGAACAGGCCTTGTTCTTTAGGCGGCTATGCTTTGTATCTACTATATTGTTGCCATCTCATCAAATAATCAAACTTGTTGTGAACACATTATTACACTACTATTCTATCATATTGCTAAATTTAAAAACTGTCATATCTTGACTTTGAAAATGGCAAAAATCGCCGAAACGATCGCCAGCCCTTAGAATGAACTTAAGTATTGCAAAATAAAGACCAAGCCCTTACCTTGAAATGGAGTTTTATTTTTGAAATGGTCTGAGTGAATTGAAAACCAGTTATAACGCATTCAAGCTTCGTTCGATTTTGCTTAACTTCGCTCCATTTTGGTTCTGGACATGCCCACTCTTTTCAAAAACTGAGAAATCGAATTAAATAAGCCATGTTTCGGATTATTTCTCCTCCTCCTCTTCTTTTCTTAGTAGAGTTAATGGTGGAAACACGAAGGAATTCCATTGGCGATACCTGGGGTCAAAAATTCTTCTCGTATGTGGCTGCCTGCCCACGCATGCGCCGTCAACCGAATGAGAAAACAATAAGGGGGAAACGAAAGAAAGAGTAAGTTAAAGATGGAAAGAAGATGTAAAGCCTTTCACTTTTGATTCGTTTTGTTTTTCTTTTTTTTTTTTCCCCTCAAATTATTTTTTTGGGCAAGGGAGTCGCCGTCGGTCTTTCCGTTTGATATTGTAATGAATTCGCCGCCACGGCTCTTTAAATCACTCCAACTCACACGAAGTTGATCCATCTCTTTGGATGCAGTCACTGACGAGATAAAGAAAATTACAATTTGCGTTGAGGTTAAACAGAAATTGAATTTCATAAATTATAATGACTGCATAATGGTCAATATTGCTGTAAACATGAAAGATAAGAAAAGAAAGGGTCTAGGATTAGCAATATGGTAGCGTTTAATGTAGCCGACGCGTTTCGAAATAAATTTCATCATAAAGGCAAACCCAACAACAACACGGTAGACAATCGAACAGTGAAGTGTACATTTGTTCAAGTGGGACGGATATGCTGCTGAGGGTATATTATGATTCAAATGAACTTTTAAGTTGATAATGTAGCAATAGCCCTGATGTATAAGAATGTTCTAGTAAGATTTGATCTTATAACTTTTGGAATGTTTTTGTGCTCGTCCTTATTATTACTAACTAGCTGATATGCCCGGCGTTGCTCGGGCTGTGTGTGTGTGTGATGAAATTTTGCAATATCTGAATTTGAATAAAACTGAAAAACCCTTAATGAAGTATACGAAAAGAATGTATGAATTTTCAGTGCGTAGGCTTTCGTTATAGGAGGTGTTGCCTATAATACTCTATCCAACGAAAGAAAAACTGGGCGTGTCCAATTAAATTTCCGATTTCAATTGTTAAACATTGTTGCTAAGTAAAATTAACAATTGAAATCGGAAATTTAATTAGAGATGCCCAGTTTTTCTTTTGTTAAACAGAATATAGACAGAAGGCCTGATAACGGAAACGTCATACATTGTTACATCATTATTATTTTACAAATTTAGGGCTTATTATTGGTAGAAATAGGATTAACAATGGTCGACTAATGATGATGTAACAATGTATGACGTTTCCGTTATCAGGCGTTGTTAATCGTATATCTACCAATAATAGACTTTAAATTATGACTTCTTATGATCATGTAACAATGTATGAATTTTCAGTGCAGAGGCTTTCTTTCTAGGTGTTGAGCCGACGCGATCTATACAAAGCCATGGCACTACGTCACTTGGCATTTTTGAAATCCCATCGGTTTTCGTGACGTATTTTAAATATGAATTTTTTTTTTTTAGATAACTAAGTAAATACAGTAGAATAAAATGCGTTAATGCCAAACACGGGTCATTTACCTTTTAAATAAACCATTTTACTTTAAATTTTAAATATACTTGTTTTGTTCTTAAATTTATTTTTGCAAGACGTCACAAAATCCATCTGTTTGCATGATGTCACAAAATCAGTGCCACGGCTTGATTATATCGCGTTCGGCTTCGGTGTTGGCCTGTCTCTTTCGTTGGCTGCGGCATGTATTTAATTTCATCAGCCGTTGTTGACGCAGCTTATAAACACGACCAGCCGATTGTTGACGCAAATACCACTGGGTGGTTGTTCTTCATACAAGCAAACAAACAAACATAAACCAGGTCTGTTTCATATATATAGATATAAAGATTATTAATTTCTATATTTTTAAGAGACTTGTTTTCAGTTTTAGATTTTTTTCCATCGTTATGGTAGCATTACACAGCTGTGTTAAATTTCAACTTTATAACTTACTTCCAAGTTGCATTTTAAAACCGGACAAACATACTTAATAATATATATAGAGATTTAATTAATTCGCAATAGATCCCAAAACGATGATCCATATAAAGAGCAAGGATAACACGACGATAGAAGCAGTGACGTAAAGCAGCTCTGCCCTTCCTTCAGCTAAAACAAAGATACTAAATAAAGTGACTATAACTAAAGTAATATAGCTCAATAATCATATGACTAATAATAATAATAATAATAATAATAATAATAATAATAATAATAATAGCCAGTCGTTGTTCAGGTTGTACGATGACCTTGCTAATGAGTTTCACTTTTATTAGAAACATTTATTTGCATTGCACTTGTCAACCGGCCGTATGATCCGATTGAAAACAGAAACATTGTTGCAAGTGCCTGTGGCGGCCTATTTGCGTGTTTTATTCGTGACAGGTTCCTTTCGAGTTTCTTGTCCAAAAAAAATAAAAAATAAATAAATTTTTAAACAGGCACGATGTATCATTTCGTATTAGGCGTTAAGTCAAACGATGGAGAAAGGTGCATCAAAGGAATTTTTATATTTTAAGCGTATTTGATTATCTTTTTTATTTTTGTCTTTAATTGCTGTCTAGTTACTAACGGCTAAAGAAGTTCGATTTGATTTATTCACGTGTAGTGGTAGTGATGCATAATTTAACATTTCATTCTTAACTTAGGATGCGGACAAAAAACGAGTCTGCCATTCTTTTTTCTTTTTTTGCGCTGGTGGTTAGCTAAGCTATTCGTGGTATTCATGAATAAAAAATGTTAACGCATCACTAGTTAAAGCTGCTCCTGCTGCTCTTGCAATAATTTTTGATCTTTTTATTTTTTCTCTCTCTCTCTTCTTTTAAATTTGATTGCCATAAAGAAATGTGTTTTTTGTTTAAAGATCCCTAACGATTCTTTTATTCAAATCGCCTGGTTAGCACGTAAAATGGACGCTAATGGGCAATTCACGTGAATGCGAAGAGGCTTTTCTGTTTTCGTTTCCTCCACGTTGGAATGACAGGTGGCAACGTCCCCGTGCTCTAAGGCATTGGAAGAAGTGGGTGGGCGGAATACATAGACAGACAGAGAAATGGCATTGAGGGCATATAAGATTTCGCCGGATATCAAGACCCGACGACATTTCAATCGAACTGCTCCTAAGGAAGGCGACGAACTTTTTTCCTCAGAACAAACGTGGCTTCCATTCTTGCTATTCAAAACAGAAAATTAAAAAAGGAAAATAAATGACGCTTCTTCTCGCCGAATGAAGACTTAACTACTTTGACACGTGAAATGGTTATGGAAGCACTTTGGCCTCCCAGGTCGCAAGCTTTAAACCCTTGGATTGTGCGAAATGTTTAGCATACATCTGGTTTTCAGTAAATCCGAAACGAATCAAGAATGCTTAAAGATGATGATGCTCTATGCAGAGCAGTAAACAAAAGCTGCATAATGATGCACCTTCTGGAACATCCAATCTACGGTGTTATTAGAACCAGAAAAAGCCCAATGACTTTGTTTGAAAAAAATACCGTTCTTAGCAAAATTTACTTCCTTTTTTATTCGTACTTCTTTAGTTCATGTTGATTAAGACTTTCTTTGCTTATTTTAGCGTGCACTGTTCATCTCTAGATTTTCGACTATCATTCTCGAAAAACTGTAATCCTAGTAAAAGATGGTTTATTAGTCGTTTGACCGTATCTTTGAGAACGTTTTCCAGATGTTAGATTGGATGAGATTGAACTAGGCACTTTGTTTAGGTGTAGGGAAAAAATAAACGATTATCGAGACCTCTTAAGAAGATCTTTATAGCAGTGCCTTTCAAAGGATGTGATAAGATTTTTAATAATTTTCAGCATTGATTTCTCTCAAAAGCTGGCTGGTCAACGGTCACAGGATTTGAACATATTACTATGGGTTTTTGGTGGGCCTGTACTTTGACCTACGAAAATATTTTACTTCAGGTTTTTCAACATCATTTTGTGTAAATTAGAATTCTCAAGACTTCATTAGTAAGACTAAGAAATGAATCGCATTAAAAAAAAAATTGAAACGATACAGTACATCTCATAAAAGCATTATTAAAAACAAGGGATTTATGGAATATTCTTATATTTGAAAATATCATTTTTACGCAATATTTTTATTTTTGCTTGGGTCATTCTTTGTTTGTGCCAAAGTTTGTGAACCCTTTATAGCTTAGCTACATGAGCACTCTTAGATGATTAATTTTGAAGACTTTATCTCCTGAGAATATTGACAAAATAATAATAATAATAATAATAATTAATAATTTATTTAAATATTATTATTATTAAAGATCAGCATCCCTTAGGGATGAATTTTTTTTTTTTTTATCTTTAAGTTGGATGAACATTGGATGATAAGTAATTAGTCTTTTTACATGTAGTTTAGGATTTGTACAATTCGAATCTGAACATTCCATTAGGTTAATTCTAACTTGACCAGGAATAGTATTTCAAGTTTCTAAGGTATTATAAGGAAAAAACCTCCTTAATTGAGTAGCAATATTTGCAGGGGGTATCAATTTATATTTTCGCGATTTACGAACTAAGTCATTGTTTATAATCCAATTAGTAATAATATGAAAAGGATGTTGATTATCCGTTAAAGCAAGATAAATTGCTTTCAGTCTTGCGTTTGTAATTACGGTGTTGAAATTTGGAATGTATGACAATATATATATTTTGAAAGTGTGTCCGTAAAGCCTCTCCGGAGTGAAAAACAAAAACAATAATCCAATAAACGGGAAAATATAGCACTTTATCTACGTTAGGAATGAACTAGATTAAGTTGTGAGGATACGCACAAGTTTACAGATGCTGAAAGTACCTTCCGTCCATGCGCAGGCACAAGTCCTCTTTCTCACTGTCTTTCGATGGGAATCGCCATTTTCCACTTCGGAGGGACTTTACGGACACCCTGTACAATAATAAACTAAAAACGTGATCAAAATTCTAATGGTTCCCCGAAGACTAATTGGGAAAGCCTAGAATTTTACATTAGTTTCCTATACCCTATTAACATTATTCTTTATTTCAACAACAACAACAATAATAATAATAAGTAATAAGACAATGCACTGTCATGTGAGTCGATGGTTACTGGACTTTTGGATCCCGAGCTTTCGCGCATCTTCTTTGATGTTAGCTTGGAAATCTGGTGTTGAAAAGGGAAGAAAAAATTCTGCGGCCTGGATCCGAACCAAGGACCACGACTATCGCTGTCGCTGCTCTACCGCGGACACTGAACAGCAATGCTGTTACGAAGTGTCTTTATAGACTTCTGTAAAGTCACTTGATGGCCCAAATGGCAGAGCAGGGCTCCGATTCGAAAGTCGAGAATCCTCCTGATCCTGAAATAAATAAATAAATAAATGATAAACTGAAGGTAACATTCAATAATTTGGTAATTCTGGTAGCTCATTTGGTTAGAGAGAGCGGCGACAGCGAAAGTCATGGTCCCTGGTTCAAGTCAAGTTCACGGAATTTTTACTTCCCTTTTCACCAGATTTACCAAAGGCTGTTCTAGAAATGTTAGCCAGTTCAGATATTCTGCTGGTCAAATTTACTTTTAGACTTTATTGATAGATGCCGAGAAAATCGTCCCCTTCCCTCAACATCTCTCCAAAAATTATGTTTTCTAAAGTCTTCTTAACGCATTCTGTACGTTCGTAAGACCCACAACAGCTAACAATGTAGAGAGGTTATGGAATGATGCAGTTTGTGTGGTCAGAATTTTTATTTTAGCGTTGAATAGGGGGCCCCCCCCCCCTTGTGACTCTATGAAAAGGGAAATGTCCTCAGTGAAAGTGCGTAGAGAGAGGTCATTGCAGCAGCAGCAGGTATATGGGTGAGCCCAACATTTCTAGGTTATTACCACGCCATTTGAAGCCCATAAGGGGGGCCTCGAGAAAAAAAAAACTTTATTTAAAAATTTAGAATGCGTTTAACGTTTATAAACAACTCTCGCCAATTAAAGGGAATGAAAGTTGTCTGAGGCAGAGTTGTTTTGTAAATTTTTTTTTCTCGTTCCTCGTTCTTTCCATCTTCCTTTTTGATTATTATTATTGTTTTTCGTGTCCTTCTGTGCGAGTGATTTAGTGCGACACAGCGCAACCATTCCCCGCAGGAGTGGTCCGCCATCTTTAATTAGCCACCTTCTTTTGAGGAGTGGGTTAAAAAGGAGCTGTAAGTTGGAAAAGGGTTAGTCAAGGTAGCCGTAGAGAATATATATATAAATATATGTGTCGTGTGTGTGTGTGTGTGTGTGTGTGTGTGTGTGTGTGTGTGTGTGTG
>JAHWFO010007316.1:2201970-2255756 GCA_023313115.1 Rhysida immarginata
GTGTGTGTGTGTGTGTGTGTGTGTGTGTGTGTGTGTGTGTGTGTGTGTGCGTATGTATGTGTGTACAATAGAATGTGGCCTCGGGGATACCTCACTTAACTCACTCACCCAGCTCTTCTTACCCCTGACCTTGACATTTGCCGAGAACGTTCTTCGCCCGCCACACAATTTCAGATCGAGAGGAGTTGGCTGGAGTTAAATAAAGCGGCAACCGAACACCTGACGGCACAAGGTATTACTGGGTCGTTGGCCCTACTCCAAACCCTCTCTTTCTCTTTAACCCTTTCTCCTTTGCTTTCGGGGAGACAGTGTTCCAAAAATGGACAACCGACTGCGCTGTTTAAATTGCTGAGATTTGACGATTTCTGAAACATAAAAATAACGGAGCACAAAAGAAAACAATTAAAATTTATTTGAGAATGCGTTGACTTGCAATACCAAAACAACGAACTTAAACTCTCTGGAAATTTTAGTTCAGTTTTTTGTAATATTTATAATGTAGTTACTCTTAAAATAAAAAGGTTTACTTTTGGAAGCTACCCTTGAGTATCTTCATTAACAATGATAAACTTTAAACTAAGCATTACGCTTTAAGATCATGATGGTTAATAATTTGAAAAGACGCTTATTGTTAGTGTCGAATAAAAGCTGAGAATAGGCGGCGGCGGCACAGGTCGATGTAAACTTCCGCTCCTCAGTATCATTTCCGGTAGCCGACTAGCTGCTGTTTTTAAAGCTTTTTTTTTAACCGACTTCAAAAAAAGGAGGTTATCAATTCGATGCGTATGTATGTAATATTGTTGGAATTGCACAAATTTCATAATTGGTATGTTTGTCCACGTATTTCTCAGAAACTAGAAGTCGAATTGCAATAATTCTTTTTTTATTGGATTAAGCATCTTTCAACTTAGGGATAAATCCAAGTTTCATCAAAATCGGTTCAGTAGTTTTCAAGATATGGAGTGATATAGCTAGGCGATAGTGAAAATTTCAGTAAAGTCGGTTTTTTTATACTCTGTTTAATTTTGTTGATTGCTAAAATGCATGTTCGAAAATAAAAACTGGTTTTTGTAGAATTAAACGTGCATTTTGCAGAATTAATGTAATTTGCAAAATAAAAAGGCAGCTCTAGGAATTTTTAAATCTGATTGAGGAGACATTTAGCAACCTCCAAGAGTGTTAACTTATGGGAGACTAAAAGAGGGTAAATGTGTATAAAAGGGATTAAAAGATAGCGACGGATTTCATTTTGCAAACTGCTGGCAATGATTCGCCCTAATTTCATCATCCTAGTTTTTAAAATACACTGTCCCAAATTGATGTATACACTCTTTGAAACGTTATGACTCAGCAACGAAATGAGATAGAAAATAAGGTTTGTTGTTATTTATTCCTTAAACTTCCTTAAGCCCGTACATGTTCAAAGTGTCCACCTTCTGCCACAGTACACTCCCAACACCGACGTCGAACAGAGCGACATACCGACTGGATTGTAGCTAATGCAAAATCATTGATGAAATGTTCAATCTGATCTCTTAATTCCGTCAGTGTTTGTGGGTTTTTTGGCGTACGTCGTGTTCGTTAAAGTTCCCCAAAGGTAGAAGTCGAGAGGGGTTAAATCGGGAGATCGAGGCGGGAACTCCGTAGCACTTCCTCTTCGTCCTATCCATCTGTGATTGAATGTGTGATCGAGGAAAATTCTCACATCAACATGAAAGTGAGGTGGAGCCCTTGGTTGGCGGTGGTGTACCAAATTCAACCCTCCAACGTCGTTGAACCTCACCAACATTCTTCACTTTCCAATAACACTTGAGTATCCACTTACTTACGTTCATCGAATGAAGGTCTCACCGCCATTTTGGTTTATAAACAAATGAGCAACAATGAACGTGTTGCTGTGCTTTTCCAACGTTGTCTAGATCATACACAACAAGCCTTTTATTTCTATTCTCATTGCGTTGCTGAGCTATAACGTTTCAAAGAGTGTATACTTCAGTTTGGGACACTGTAGATTCCTCTCCGTCTGTGTTGCCAAAAACTTGTAGAGTTTTTAAATTCTGATTTTGGATTCTAAAAGAACATCAAACAGTAGAATAGGAATGTCTCAAAGACCAACCTTCTATCTTTGTTTTCATCGATAAGCAAACAATAGACTTGCCAGAAACTGTGGATTAGGATTGAAACAACAAACCAAATGAAAACACAATTCCACACTAAATTTTTAATAACACGCGTGTGGAATTGAAGACCTCGGTGCAAGAAGGGGACAGCTCCACATTTTAAAAATTTTCAGAAATCACAAAAAACGTTTTAAAAATTCATTTTTAAAGATTTTTTCTTTAATGCAGCTTGTCTCCTTTCCGTTGGAAGAAGCGGGCTGAAAACTGAATTGAACTGAACTGATTTATAATTAATGTTAGAATTTGCCTCTATGAAAACAATTTCAATGACACTTTAATAAAATATAAAGTTACCTTTGTCTAATTAATTGTTATGTATTGGAGATGTCCCGTTCTTGCGCCAAGTACATTGTGGATTATTAATAATTATTCAAATAATATTTAGTTCTAATAAGAAAACAATGTGGGTCTTGTGATAAAAAAAAAATCAGTTTCAAAATAATACATTGAGTTACAAAATAGATAGTGTTTACCTTTCTGATGTGTACTATTTATCATCATTATTCAGTTCTTCATCATTCACGTTGCCCTTCTTGTTACTAACTCCTTCACATGCGGCCAGAGAGTGAACTGCATTCAGCAAGAGAATGGAATAGCTCCGGGAGTTGTATAGTTCTTCTCAAGAAACGTAGCCTGTTACAGCTCCTTTCCTTTAATGTCTTATGGAATATTGGCTGGAGATGTCCCGTTCTTGTATGGAATGAAAGATAATATTTTTCTTCATATATTTCAATGTAAAACACAAAACCGGCAAAAAATGGAGCTGTCCCCTTCTTGCACCGATGGCTTCAATGGTGTTTTCATTTAGTTTGTTGTTTCATCGATAAAATTGAGTTTTATCGATGAATATAAATAGATAGTAGTTGGTCTTTTAAATATTCCTATCCTTTCTACTCTTTAAAAATCCGAAATCAAAATTTCAAAAATCTAAAATTTTTTTGTGACACATGCATAGATGTCAATAACGAACTTTTTATTCGTTGAAAAGATGATACGATGCATAATAACCTTATTATAAAAAATTAATTTCAGTGATCTCTCTCTAAATGGGTGAGAACAAATTTCGTTCGCTGCCTGTCTGTGTTTGAAGAGCGCCAATTTCGGTCGTTGTCTTTGAAAAGGTGACAAGGTGGTTGTTGTTGTTGGTGTTGTTTTTGAAAGAGAGAAAGGAAGGCAAGAGAGCAGGAGACCAACAAAAAAAAATGGGATAACCGATGAAAAATGATGAAATTATCGGAGGAATTCACGTCGAAATTCCATCCGAGTGCGTTGTTGGTTGTTTTTTATTTCTACGCTCATTAACCCGTTCTTCACTGCGCTCCCCATCTGCTGCTTGAAGAGGAAATAAAGAAAGAGAAAACTGCCAAGTGAATTGGTATCATCACTCTGAAAAAAATGGAATTTCTCATTAAAAAATTGAGTGCTAAATAAAATCAATTTTTTTTTTCTGAGATGGAGTCTTTCACAAAGGAGAAGGACAAGTTTGAAGGGAAATCTGGACATTTTTTCCCCTTTCTTTTTAAGGCAGTCAACATGGAAATTAACTTTACTGTGCTTTATCATATTTTTTTTTAACTCGAGAAGTGGTTAATGGAGTTAATTAATTTTTTCCTCTCCTTGTTTTGCTATTTCTTGACTCGCCATCGTTAATTAAAGGTGTGGCGCTCACTTAAGCTCCCGTTTCCAGTTTTTTTTTTTTTCATCCGATGGGATAATTGACGGTTATCCTTATTTACACGGTGATATTTTATCCTTTACCTTATAATATATGTTCTCTCAACCGTATTCATTAATAATAAATGTAAATAGTTAAGGCAGGAATTTTCTAGTTATGTGGCGTGCTTAGAAGCACTTCTTTTTGAATTTGGTTAATTGTATTGTGTGGAAGAAGTGTTATTTTGAGGGATTCTTCGTTATTTTAGAACAATACCGGTTGTAGGGATGACAACAAGGACAATATACTGGGTGCACCAGCAAACCCTTATTTATTTGAAAATTCAACTTGCAATTCCGTACCAAAAAACGAAGCCCTTGCTGAATTTTGTCACTTAATATAACCCCTTCTATCGCTGCGATCACTTACTCGATTTTAGTCGAAAGGATGTACATCCTCTCTTCAACTGGTCCTAATCGAAGTTTACAAATGCTGCCTCCAGAGCAGCTTCAAGGAATGCGATGTTGGGATGCCTGGACTTAGACAAACGTAGTAATCTAGGTGGTTGAAATCTGGAGTTCTTGAACTCTCTGAATGATGGTTGGGGTCCTTGCATGCCTCTCCTTCGAATGATATTGTCGTGTTGGGTTAACAGAACCTTCTTCAGATTTTTTGCGGCTTCGTGCGACAGTGGATCTCGGATATCCAAAGAAACCAATGATCTCGTCACAGATCTGGTATACTACAGAGCATCTAGCGTGTGCATCAAGATTTAGCTGGACCAAGATATTCGAATTAACTTTTGTCCTGATTTTGCTAGCGCACCCGGTACTATATAGGGAGCGATAGAACAGTAACCATGGGCAGTGTCCAATTTTCAATGAACAGTTCATCATAGCGCAAACCCTCATATCAAAGGTAGAGAACATCGTTTTCTAAGTATACCTTGAGACGCGGCAGACATGGATCTTGTATTCAAGTTCAAACTACTTCCCAACATCTGACGATCGATGCCAGCGACTGCTTGAGTGATCCTCTCTCGCAGCTGGGCTAAATCACGTGGCAAAGAGGGCACGAACCCATGATCTTTGATTTTCAATCATTCTAAGAAGAAATCAACACGGATAACCACTTGTACGCAATTTCCACTTTAGTGATCCTAAATTTCGTGGAGGAAGACCACAATAGGACGGCATATTCAATTTTAGAAATCGCTTTACATTGCATAAAAGAAGTCCATTTTGAATTACTTAATCTGTTGGAAGTGAATTTATTAAGCTGAAAAAATAATTTTCATTGTAAAAAAACAGCATTACTGAATTAGGTAAGATGGTTGTTCTGTTGCTAATTTTTTTCAATTTCTTTGATTTTCACTTCATATTTGGATAGAGCATCGAAAAGTAAGTTAAAGTCATAAAAGGCACACATACACTATCTATTCGAGAGCGTGGCCGAAATGGCGATTAAAGTTAACATTTTGGTCTTTCTAACCGAGTCGCGGAAATGTTTAATTCTCGTCGCGGAATAGATAGGGCTATTATAACTTTCAACACCATAAACCGATAATCCATCAACTCAGGCGACTTGGCGTTGACCAACATATGCTTTCCATCATGCATGACTTTTTATATGAACGTGTTAACTATCTTGAAACAATGCACATGCTATGGGGTCCCCCTCCACCAGGGGACTATTACAAGACTCACCAACAGCAACTGTCTTGTACGCTGCTGCCACCGTTCAGATCTTTCAACTACTTTTGCACTGTAATATCTTATCGTATGTTGACGATAATTTCTTCTTTAAATCGTGTTCCGCCCTTAAAAAACATATCACGTTACAACAGATCCATCGAGATATCGCAACGCTTAGTGAATGGGATATTTCTCAAGAACGAACATTTAATGAAGCAAAAACGAACTTTATCCTGATTGAAAAAGATCCTCAAACTCCACGTCAAACTTGCAAAATTTTAGGAATCACCATTGATAATAAGTTAACTTAAAGTCTTTTGCTGACCGTATTGAACTTATTATAGGAGACCTGAGTCGTTTAAAGTTCCTTTTTGGAAGATTACGCAAAATCTTATCGAGAAGTGAGATTACTAAGGCTATCCATTCTATTTTAATTCCCAAAGTTGAACACGGAATTGTTATCTGGTCTGCTGCATCGAAGATCTTGCTAACAAGAGTTCAGGTCGCTTACAACAATGTTATTAGGGCGGCCTTTGCCCTACCGAAACTCGCATCGATAACTGATCTATAAAAAAAAGTTATACAGGGTGTTTTTGAATTGAGTACAGATTTTTTGGGAGATGATAGAAGAGGTCCTTAGAAGTATTTTTTGTCATATGAACATAGGGTCCCCGCAGCTCCGTTTACTTACAATATTGCATTGAACAATCAAATGACACCGGGACGCAGTGTGCGTTGGTAGGCCTACATTATTTTAGTTTTACATCAAGTGAACTTTTTAAAACAAATCTTACCCTACTGCTTTCCCAGAATGCGATTAGTTCATTTACATAGAGACTAATCGTATTTTACAAAGGGGTTGGATATCATGGAATCTCCTTGACGAAGTTTGTCCTAAGACTTTTCAACAAACAAGCACGTGCACCTTGAAATTACTTTAAAAGTTATTACAGTAGATTGCTTGTGTTAATTGTTAAAAATAAAATAATCTAGGCCTACCAACGCACACTGCGTCCCGGTGTCATTTGATTGTTCAATGCAGTATTGGAAGTAAACGGAGCTGCGGGGACCCCATGTTCATATGACAAAAAATATTTCTAAGGACCTCTGCTATCATCTCCCAAAAAATCTGTACTCAATTCAAAAACACCCTGTATTTATATGTTCACAGTATTCTACCGTAAATACTGTATTAAGCGCCCGGGCGCTTATTTGCAAAAATTCAGCGAACCCCCAGGCGCTTAATGCAGGCGGGCCGGTATTACAGGTCCGGCGCTTATAAAATCCTGCACAACTGTGATGGATACTATTATGCAAAATTCTCGCCCTTCTCCTTCATCTTTTCTAAAGTATCCTGCTGTGCTTTCCATTCCCGTTAGGATCAATGCTAAACTGTTTGGCTGTAACCTCTGTAGAATGGTTTTCAGCCTACTTTACTGTTGCGAGATTAAAATTGATGCTATAACTGAAGTTTTTATTTTTCATCAGCTATTGTTGCTTGACTGAATCCAAAGTTAAAAGCAAGAAATTAGAAGACAATCATGCTGGTATATAATTTCCGGTTTAGCAGTGGCATTTGGGAGAGCAAACATTCCCGTGAGAAAGTAGCAAGAGAAGAAAAATCCACGAAATGGACTAAAATAAGCGCCCGGGCGGTTATTGAAGGTCCGGCGCTTATTTGCAAAAATTCAGCGGACCCCCAGGCGCTTAATGCAGGCGGGCCGGTATTTCAGGTCCGGCGCTAAATACAGTATTTACGGTATTCCTACATTTAATAGCATTATTTCCTTTGCGAAGTTAAGAGCTTTCCAATGCCCTTACAGATTGCAGTTATCCCACATACTTTATTAAACAATAGATGCTTGATTCGGACAAGACACGTGCCACTCAAAGATAAAAGCTAGTTCCAAAAATACCACTCTCTAAATTTCTGGAATTGTTTTTACCCTTATAATACTCTTGATGATTGGAATTCTCTTACATACGATTTTAGAAATCAGATTATTAAGTGTACACTGAAACATTGTTCTAATCATAAGAGACACGCTTTACACATTCTATGCCAATTTTTTTTTTTTATAGCTAATGATTTCACTTGATTTTGTTTGCTTTTATCAACATTTACTCATTTTTTGATGCTCCATCCGAATCTCAGGTCAAAATCAAAAAAATTCGAAAAAATCTATTGGCTACAGAACGACCGACTTCGCCAATTAACTTGCTTTGCTCTTTTAACATCGTTCTGATAATTCAATACCACGCATTCTCAACTGGTTTAGTACGTACTTGAAAATTCAACGTTACATTAAATGACTCGTTTTATTTATTTATTCGTTTTGGTAGGCCAAGCCTATGGTGAACCCAAAAGTAAAGGAAATTAAAAAAAGTTAACAATTTTCTTAATTTGATGTCAAGGAACGCCTAAAGTTCATAGACCCAAAATGTGATGTCTAAAGGCTAGTTTCCATGTGCCTAAAATTTGATGCGATTATGCGTTTCACCGTCAAACCGATTATGCGTCATCAATTCGTCCGATTTCCATGCACCCACAAAATCATGCGTCTATGCGATTATGCGTCGTTTTGGTGCGTTTTTGCGTCTAGTCGGAAGACGTAAGACGCAAGAATCGATAAAATTTTGCGTCTTGCGTCTATGCGATTAGGCGTCGATTGATTGTGACCACCCGTAAAGACAGCGTTTTCATCTCGCACGTGCTTTCATCTTTCATCTAACATGTGCTTTCAATTATCAAGAGTCGATACCAGGGTTGCCCACACTTGATCTTGCTTTTCTTTTTCGTGTTGATCTCGACAGAAAATGACGAGAGAAGTTTCTATATATTTTAATTATAATTTAATGAATCAAATCAGTTTAAATCGATGAAACTTTTTCGTGGTTCAGGTCCGTGGTCAGTTGCCTTTCAACCCGTTGATCTATAATCTTGTATTAATACACGTATTTCTTATAAAATACTTTTTTTTCTCAGACTTATATGTTAAAAATAAATTCAATTCTCTCGATTAAATGAATAGGATTTTTACTATCAACATGCTCTTATGTTTTTTTCTGCTACACTTTTCGTGAAGTTTTGCTTCTGTTTTTTTTTCTTTTTTTTCCTGTTTTCATATTAAAACTGTTTTCGGGATCTCGTATGGAGCCATCGTCAAATAATTTGTTTATTCTACTTTCAAATCTTTAAACAAGAATTGTATTATTTTTTTATCTTAATATACTTTTTAAAAACTCATTTTTAAATTTAATAAAATTCAAATTACGATCTTGTTTCATAACTGGTTGCTTTAGTCAAAATTCATCTTTTAAGGATTTTCATTTATTTTTTCTTTTCTTTCCAGTTCTCTTACTGGCTCTTTTGCTTTTATACCTAAGTTTACAATTTTTTTACTGTGTATGTACGTTTCAGTTTTACCTTTTACGTTTCAGTTTCTTTCTTTCTTTTTGTTTCTTAATACTTCTTAAAAACTATTTTCTTTTATTAATGTATTATTTACACTTTTGCCATATTTTTCTATTTGTTTTTCATTACTGGTTTTGAGAAAGAAATTACTCTTGGGATACTCTTAATTCTGCTACATTTATAAAATACTTTTTTTCAATTAGGGTATATTTCTTTCGCTATTATAAGTTATCGATTACTTGTTTTCAGAGGAGCCCATGTTTTACAAATTTTATCGATTTTTTATGTTATTGATATTGATGTACACATTTTAATTTTATATATTTGAGGAAATAGACTTATAATCTTGATTTTTAGAAGGAGTTATACAGCCATTAAAAAAACAAATCTCGAGGGTTCTGTTTGCTATTTCAAGAATCCTTTTCTTCAAAGGGAAACAGATGAGGCTTCCTCGGCCGTAGCCTACGCCTCTGCGGGGGGCCCCCCCCCCCCGTCCGGTCAACGCGAAACCAAATAGTGTTGTACTCAGTGGCGGCTCGTAGCTAAAATTTCTGGAGGTGCTGCGTCAGAAAATTTTAATTTTTTCACGAACTAGAGAATAGCTAGTGACATTAAGCTTAAGATCATGTAATATACATATATAAGAATAGTATTAAAGAAAAAAAAAGACACATTATATTGAATTTTATCGATATCGAAAGTGAAACTGGGGGTGCTGCAGTGCCGCAGTGCCTATGGACGAGCCGCCACTGGTTGTACTTAAGAATTTCCTTAGAAATACTCGCTTCAATTAGCTCAAGAGGCTTTAAAACAACACACATGGTCAGTCTCATAACAGATTTTTTATAGATGGTTGAAAACAATTTTATAAAGGCACGAAAACACATCGTCGCCGATGCTTCGCTAACCAAGACGCCATGGTTTTCGAAAGCCAACGCGCAATGCATACTGAGAAAGAGTGGAAAGAGCAGGAACATTTCAAGAGCATGGAAACCGAAGCCGCCAAGACGCATATTCGCACATTGTAAACGCATCGACGCAAAATCGACTAGTCGCATTGTCGCATAATCGCAATAAATTGTGGCACATGGAAATTAAGCTTAAGGACGGTAATTCTTGAAATATTTTACTCGAACAATTTTTATCGCAAGAAAATTTTAAAAAGTCAAAAGAAAAGAAAATGAATTTTTCTTACAAAAAGAAACAAAAATTAAAATAATAAAGAGTGTAATAAAGCAATGCCAAAATTACATCATCACGAAAATGGAATCCGTCTTCTTGTTGGTTAGAGAGACACTGAAGAATGCGACGCTAACAGTTGGGTGATGAATAATCCTTCAAGGTGGTTCAAAAGCTTAAACGAATGATGAAAAAAAAATAAAAAAGATAAAAGCAGGAGAATGACGTAGAAATAACAGAGGAAAGCAAGATCCTGTCTTTTTTTTTTTTTTTTTATTAATATACACACAGTAGAATATGAGGCACGGGGGGAAAAAGGATCCAATTAGAGAGGGCGCCAAAGAAGCTCCATTCGTTTTCTATGTAAATGGAGGAAAGTGGTTTTTGTCGGCTGAAAACCGCTGCGGGTGAACGCAGGGGGAAAGGTCTTTGCTTTTTCGGATCGAAAGGGTTAACTTGAAAAGTCCATATATTATTTCACGCAAGTTCAAAAAATGAGTGTGTCTACCTTTTATAAGGAGAAATTCTTAAGAACGTCACGGCCTCCCTCAACTGCCGCCGCTCATTCTATCGACTTGGATTTCCTTTTGTGAAGGATTAGGAAGAGGAAAAATTGAAAGATAAAAAATTGGAAAAAAGCTAGTTTCTTTTTATTTTTGATAGGAGGAGAGGATTAATTTTCGTAGGCATCTCCTCTTCGTCTTTGAAACGGTGGCCTGTGTGGCAATATGAAGTGAATTGTTCCGTTAGCCTTGGAATGGTTATCCAATTTTATTTTTCACCCCTTTGGCTTTTTTCTTAGCTATTTCTTCTCGGAATAGGAGGTTAAAGTTGAAGATCGACATTAAGTAAATAAATACAGGAGAATGAGAGGGAAAACCCACGTGTGCCAGATTCAAGAAGAAGAATAAAAAAAATAAAGAAAAAGAGGAATGAATAGGAAAGAAAAAAAGAAAAACAAAAAAAAAGATTCCTGAGCGAAATGTGTTCCCGGATATTCTTGTTTAGAATCTGTCAAGACTTGGGCTAATGCACTGAGTGAGCCCCACTTCAAAAACATGCATACACACACAGCACAGTTAAAAAAAAACAAACAAGCTCTATCATTCCTTTCAAAGAACTTTATTTTTAGCACGCCAAACTAATTTTATTGATTTTAAACAATTTAGATAGAAAATGTTAGATTCGATGATGGTGATGAGGATGACTTTGTTCGCGTATCATTTTTGGACGAAGAAATCTAATCTCTTATTAGAGATAAGTTTTGATAGTCATAGATTTTAAAACTCTTAATTTTTTTTTAAAATTCTAGGTTCGACTTTTTTCCTGAGTGCTCGTGAAGATTAGTTCTGAGTGGCTATCCATTTGCATTTAAAGTTAACATGATTCCAATTCGAGTATTATCCATTCAATTTGCTCTAGAAAACTCGATTACCAAAATTTACGCTCTTTATTCACTAGTTTACATAACTGTTGTTTTTACCATTTTACACTCTTGAGGGGAGAAAAATACACTTGCTGACAAAAAAAGTGAAGCACCCAGAAGGACTGGTCCTATATTTCGGTACACATGCATACCATTGATGTGTGAGTAAACGAATAGATTCACAAGGATCTGTAATGTATAGAACGCTCACCAGAGTGTATTCATCATGGCACCGCCATGTTGTTAAGTCGTTACCAGTCAACTGCTGTGAGTACGACAGTTACGCAAGACGCGTTAGACATCTATCCACTAATCAACAGAATTTGACAGGGGCCGCATTAAGGGACTGCATGAGGCTGGGTGGTCGTATCGTGCAATTGCCACGCATGTGGGCCATTCAGATGTCACAGTGGCCCGATGTTGGAATCAGTAGGTACAAGAGGGCACCCATGCTTGTCGTGCAAGTTCGGAGCCACTAACAAACACCACCCCAAGGGAGGACCGTCGTAAGCATTAAGGAATCTCCCATATCGTGGAAAGACACACAGGCGTAATCCCTGGCATCACAGTGTGGGGAGCCATCGGATATGCGTTCAGGTCACCTCTACTAGTGCTTCGGCAGACTTTACAGACATTGTGTCCGCACGTCCTACCCCTTCTGTCACAGCACCCTGGGACATTGTACCGACAAGATAACGCACGCCCACGCACAGCTCGTGTGTCTACGGACTGCCTACAGCATGTTGAGGTCCTCCCGTGGCCAGCAAGATCTACGGACCTCTGCATCATTGAACACGTGTGGGATGACTTTGAAAGGCGACTCCGTCCCAGTACCAACCTGCGGGATCTGGAGGGACAGCTGCACAGCTGTGGACTGACTTGTCTCGGGAGAGGATCCAAAGGCTGTTTGACACCATTCCGAACCGCATAAGGGCATGCATTGGGGCCAGAGGGGGTGCCACAGCCTATTGACCTGGCGCCAACATTCCACCTGTACTGCCAAGGGCGTTGTCCGTTTCATCCCATATGGTAATCAGTACAATAAAGTCGCTTGTTCTTTCATCATATGTCGTTTCCTTCACTTTCAACCACTCCTTCTGGGTGCTTCACTTTTTTTGTCAGCTAGTGTAGATAAACCAAAAATCTGCGAAAATACGTAAGCCACTGACACAAAACAAGATTCTACAGGTATAGAAGAAGAGATAGTTGGACTTTGAGTAGGGTAATTGGATGAGTTTTTGGAACGCAAGGGCCAGTAAGCAAATCGTTATTCCTGCTTGGATCCGACGTGGATTCACAAAGTTGCGAGGAATATCTTGTCTCTGATTTCCTGCTTGGATCTGTCTTCTCCCATCACATCCCAAACAGTTCGAGAGAAGTCAGACCTGGCCAAGTCTGTGTGCTATTTTTTGTCTTATTGAAAAAAACCAGATGCGGCGAAAGAACGGCACCGTAAAGCGTCATAAAATGCCTTCAACGCACCCTTGTGCTATGAGAGGCCTACGGAGGAACGACCAAAATGCTATGAAACGAAATGGTATCTTAAACCATAATTCCCTTCCCGGATCATGGTATCTGACAGTAAGAGTGTTCGAGGAATCCTATATTTTCGGGGTTCGTGTCGAAATTTAGGTCATTTGAATATCTAAAAGTATTTGCACGTGAAGTTTCGTTACGTTCGGTTCATATTTGTTGATTATTAAGTAGCGAAAGGTGCTTTATGCTATCAGTGTGGGGAAACATGTCTGTCTGTCCGTAACTCTTTAACTCTTCCAAGGCTATGAAAGATTTTCAGAAATCTGTTTTCGTCAGTCGATGAAGATGGTTCATGGCACGAACCAATCAGAAATATTATCTAAATCGGTTCAGTAGCGCGTGCACAAATGGTACCTTCACGACCGCACCCACCAATTTTCAATGGGAAGATATAGTAAGTAATGACGAGATAGAAGCGGTCATTAATTACTATTTTTAATTACTGTTTTCTCCAATTGATAATTTGGTTCAGCGCATGAACCAATTCGAAGATAGTCCTAATCGATACAATTGCACGTGCTCTAATGGTACACTTATGACACCCTCAAAAATTTTCAATAAGATATATGTCATGCAATATATCAAACAATTTGGAATGATGTGTCGTGAATGAATATAACGTAAAAGTAATGATAATCCGAATTGGTTCAAAGGTAAGGTACAATGGTGTCATTGGTGTCATTATGGTCCATTAGAAACTTTCAATGTTAACATAGAGCAGTTGAAAAATATGGTTCCGCGAATGGTTCAGTTTAGCCTTTCGGTACTTGGTTATGTCATTCCTTAATAGTTTATTTTGTTAAAGACCCTAATTTCTCGTGACCATCTTCACTGAAGAACGTTGTATAGGATGATGAAAACAGCCCGTGTTAGTATCTTTCATGAAACACCAGCGCCACCTACCACAACAAATTTCATAGTATCTTGGTTACACTAGGCTTCCGCTTGAGATTAGTAAGTGTGTTTTTGTTTCGAAATTATTGAATTAGAATCAGTGAGTACATTTTTTGTACCCCCTCTGTATATACAGTCAGTGGATTATATTAGCTAAGTATAAGCTAAATATTAAAATGAATATTAACAGACAGATAATGAAATAATAGCAATAAGCAATCGTGGAGACTATTTTTGGCTCTTATCCATCAGTCGACGTAATTACAATGGAGAGCCTGTGTGTGTGTTTTTTTCCCTTAAATCCTTTAGGCGCTGGTTAGAGTGGAGCACACACATACACAATGGGAGTTGGGTGTAAGGAGGCTTCTTATCATTGGCTTTGACCCTGTTGCGGGAAGGGTGGTTGAGGGAGCTCGCTTTTTAATCCTGTCAACCCACCACGTGAATTTATTGTCGCCTTCCTTGATGTAGCCTCTGGTTGCCCGTTTCTTCGAACTCATCTTTGAAAGGAGGAAAAAAAAAAGTTCTCCTTCCTTTCGTTTAATTGACTGACTCCATTTGAAGTTAAACGGTTTCTGTAGACTGTCCTTCTGAATGGGTTTAGGAGGCATTTGAAAAGGAAGGCTTTGCCAAATGTGCGGTTGAATTATCTTTTCACGAGAATAATAATGCGAAATTTATCTTGGTTGTTGAATTTTTGGTGAAGGCCTAAGGAAAGGTTCTTATATCCGTTTTTTTTTATTCCAAGCTAGCTAAAGTAACATTTAAGAAATCTAAAAAGAGCAGACTTCAAATATTTCCAAAATTCTCAAATACGAGGGGTGATAAAAAAGTAATGTCGCGTATTTTTTTCTCAAAAATGACGGCAGATATAAGAAAATTGCGATACATAAAAGTTAGTTTGGTTCATTGTTAAAGTTGCCTGTTAGTGTCGTGCGCATCCGCCAAGCACTAGCGACGTGACAGTCCAAACGAGATGGTGGCTTTCATTTCATCGTCCAGTGCTTTTTTGAGCGACGGAGTGTTATGCGTTTTCTTTGTGCAAAAGGACTGAAACTAGGAAATTGTGTCGCTGTGTGGAAGCGCAGGTGCGGGAGAACCGGCGGATTACCGTGAGAGAAATTGCTGCAACGTCGGACATTTCGTATGAGACGGCGTACGACATTTTTCACGAGCAGCTCGGCTTTCGCAAAGTGCTATGCAGATGGGTGCAATGACAGTTGACGGCCGAACATCAAGGTGCTCGTTTCGATGTTTGTTTGCTGCATCTCACCCGATACCAGGAGGAGGGTCAGGATTTTTTGGATCGAATCATCACATGCGATGAATCGTGAGTCCACCATTTCACGGCCGAAACCAAGATCCAATCGGCGGTTTGGAAATACACGTCATCTCCCACAACGAAAAAGTTCAAACTGTGTCATCAGCCGGCAAGGTCATGTCGATATGTTTTTGGGGATTGCCGTGGTCCGATACTGCTCGAGTTTCTTCCACCGCATACCACTGTCAATTCCGAACACTAGAGAGGCACATTGAGGAATCTTCGAGCGGCCATACGCAGGAAAAGACCTGACTTGGCAATGGAGGACATCGTGCTGCACCACGACAACGCACGTCCCCACACAGGGAAACGGGTCACTGACCCGTTGCAGCGATGGAACTGGGAAACACTGCTTCGTCCTCCATACAGCCCGGACCTCGCTCCCAGTGAATACCATATCTTGGGACCGTTGAAGAAGTCACTGGCCGGTCAACATTTCCGTGACGACGACGAGGTGAAATCGGCAGTTCGCAACTCGACCGGACGACTTTTATCCACAGTGCGTGGAAAAACTTGTCCACCGCTGAGATCGTTACCTCAATCGGCTTGGAGATTATGTGGAAAAATAAAAGTTGAATTGTTTTATCCAATGTATATGGGTTTATTTTTTTTTCCTGGTCACGATTTTAGAGAGGAAAAAAATATGCGGTATTATTTTTTTGATCACCCCTCGTAGTAAAATGGCAGGGCAGGGAAATGAACAATAAGTAGAGCACATTTGGTCAGAAAATAGGGCAAGTCTGAGACAACCGCACATTATAATGGTTAGTTTTTAAATAAATCCAAAGAAAAAGGGCAGGGCGTGTTGAAAAAGCACGGACAAGGTGCAGGGGGGGGGGGGGTTAGAGGGGACCAAAAGGTCTACGCGTATAAATGTATGTAAAGAAGTGAAATTCGGTATGCAGATTACTCTAGGCAAGATCTACATTAATAAATAGTGAAAAATAGAAAAGAAAATTCCGGAGATAGTGGCGTGAAAAAATCCTCCAAAGACCATTTTCCAATTAAGATCTACATTACTGAAGTTTGGGCCCGATTGTTCCAGTGGAGTCGGAGTTGTAAGGGTGGCAGTCACTTACTCTTTAGAACACATGGCATGTGATATATCAATCGATCAGAAATGATGATAAACGATAAAAGATAGAGCTCTTTTTCATTTTCAAAATACTACGTTCGAGAAAATCAATTTTCGATTAAAATAAATTTGGGGGGAGGAGAGTTAAAAAGTGCAGATGAATTCAAGGCTTCGCTACTTTCCTATACCCTCCTCAGGGGGATTAATTTCTTGTTTGCTAGACACTTCTTCAAGACAGCTACTTCTTCTAGACAGCTAGTAGTTCTTCATTAGTGTAGCTGTGAGACGTTTAAGAATTTTGCAACTTCACGTTGTCTTCGTTTGTTCATTGCACATTTTAACAATGAGTATTGATTTCTTAGGGTGCCATTTTATAGTTGTGAATTTGTGCAAAGAAAAAATAGTAATCGGATGCACAAGTATGAGGAATAAGATGCAGACAAAAATCAAATGAAGAGAATGATCTATTTCTTTTGTCCTCGGCTGTTAGAGTTTATCTAGATTAAAACTGTGAAAAGATAGTTGCATAATAAAAATTGTGTTTGTTTTACTTTTATAAATTTGCCGTGCTTTTGAGGTGCTTTCTTTTTGTTTTAATTTCTCCATTTTGGAATTGATGTCTAATTTTTGCTGCGGAATTTGTTGAGTCGCTGCAAGAATTTTTGGTGGCCATTGTTGGATCAACAACAGGCACTCGCAGTGGAATTCGATGCCGAGCCGCAACGCGTGGGTAGTCGCTACTTTGTCTGAGGGCCCCCCGTTGCTCTTTTGTCTAGACCTGTTGCCTAGTCCATGGTGGTCCCCTAGGTCCACTGTCATTTATCCCTCGCCACGGGACACCTTTACAAAACCCATACCCTCCCTCGGTTCTTGTTTATGTCTGCGTAGGGACTCACCGGAGAATTAACACCTTATTTGAATTTGTGCTGCTTCCGGTTTCAGTATTGTTTGGATTCATTCAAATGAAACTCAAATTTTTTTTAGGGTGCATAGATTAGAAAAATAAAAAAAAATATCCCCACCGTCCAAAGGAACCCATGCCCTTGAAAGGTCTCTCTTGGAATAAATCAAGTGTGAGTCGAAAACGAGGAGAATGGTTTTGCTGTTGTCAAATTGCCTTATCGCACTTGAGGGATATCCACGGACGTCGACAGTGTGTTATCGGGTTCTAAAGTCTAAAAAAACGGAGAGGCTCGCTTGCGTGTTTTTGGTATCGCCAATGTCGTTTGTATTTCTTCTCCCCTCTCTTCATTTGTCATTTCTCGTCTTTTGGGTGACTTTTCCTGGGGTTCCTGTCCGTGACTGTCAGTGGGGCAACGACGGCAACCCTGGTCGTGGAGAGCACCCGTTTCGTGATTTATGTGCTTTTGAGTAGGAGGAAGAGAAAGACAAGAGAAGAAAAAAAACCAACAAGGACATTCTGATCTTGAACGCTCATGGATCTCCCGCTCGAGGTTAATTGGTTCAGGATCGTCCCTGAATTCTTCTTTCATTCGCCAGACATTCATCACTCCTGTCTCTCTTTCTCTCTCTCTCTCTCTCTCTCTCTCTCTTTTTTTTCTTCTCTTCTGTCTGGGCAGTTGTCTGCTTCTTGATGCTCTCTCTTCCTCTCTGAATTTTTTCGTCACATTTGAATAAATCTATATGGATAAAAGTCAAATTGTGTACAGTATAGTTGCGATAATATCTACAAAGAAACCCAGGAGCGTAAAACTTAGCAATGATTCTTTAATAGAGTCCGGGAAAGTTCGTACGTAGCGTGTAGCGCTCAAAAATGGCAAAAAGGGTCGAACTGGTTGCCATGTCGTTTTCAAGTTCCCACTTCGTGGTCATCGTTGCTGCGACAGAAGCGAGATTCATCGCTGAACACTAAAGCATGGCTATAATTAATGTGACAAGATTGCAAGTGTGCACAAAAATGGAAATTCGCGTTTGTTGGTTGGTTTTGATCAAAAAAAGTGAACGTTAGCGAAAAGTGTACAGGTTATTAGGAATGGATAAAATCTTCTTACAAGATGAAATTGCACTTTGCCAATTTTTGAGTGCAATTCAAATTTTATAATTTTAAATATACACAACTCTGTAATTTTATCAGCCCTTGATTCGTCTAGGTTTTGTACAATTTTTATTTACGCTATAGTTGAATTTGACACGAATCAAACCTGACACTAACTCAACTTTTTCACTACTTTGTCATGCATTTCCGCCGGTTTTATGAGTGGAAAAACATCCATTTTTCATGCAACTAAATATTCGAGGCGTGTCCGGAAAGTAAGGTTACAACGGCTAGTATTCTTTCAAAAAAAAAAAATCTGCTGTGGGCACCACGGGACTCCCTTGTACGAAGCTTAAATGAATGCTTTTTTTGAGAAATATTTCTCATTATTCTTGAGGCACGTATTTCCGTCTCTTTGTTATCTAAAAACTCCAATTGTTGAAACAAATTTTGACAGCCGTTTTTGTTTTTCAAATATAAGACGCATTCGGCATGCGCACTAAACGCACTAACGTGTTCGTCATGGAACCCGCGTGTTCGTCGTCGCGGGTGCGCGCACTACCGGGCGTTTCGTGTTTCGTGCGACACCAAACAACGCCACTTAGAGAACAGGTGGCGTTGCACCAAATGACCCTAGATTAGGAGCAGAGTTCTGTGCCGTACCCAGAAATTTTTTTCCTGGGGGGGGGGGCTAGTCCAATCCGGCTTGTGGAGGGGGTCCCCCATGTAACAGATTTAGTTGACATGATGGCTAATTTCAGCCCCTTCAGCCCCTCCCCCTCCTGGATACGGCCCTGGCAGAGTCGTTTAGTGCGTTTCAAGATGGCGCTTCCCTAGAGCTTGAAATCACGGTGTTAAGAATAAATTTATTCTTACACCGTGCTTGAAATGCAGCGATGTGATAGTTTAGAGTTTCAGTTTCAGTTATTATTAAACACCGACAGGTATAATAATAATTATTTCTGGTGTATCGTTTAAACTGACATTGCAATATCTACCGCGTAATGATCGATTTTGGCTTATTATATGCAGGCAGAGGGTGTTTTTGAGCAGTAGTACTGGTCAGGTGAACATCCATTTTCGTGTTCTTTCCTGCTCTTCGTGACACGCACAAAACTCACTACACTTTTTTTCACCGCTCGCACTGAGTGACGTCACTAGGTACACATGTCGAACACGCCCATAGTTCTTCAAACTCAGACGTCACAAACTGCTCCACAAACAAAACTCCATAGACATGAAAGGAAATCTGTGGTGGACACCAAAAATACAGGTTTGGCTCAGCCGAATGCTATCAAAAGGGGAGGTGCACGACTAGATGCTACAACAGTTCTAAATACAAAATTTCAATATTCTACGGCTAATCGTTTTTGAGAATGCGAGCCCCCCCCCCCCCCTACACATATACAAACGCGCGCGCACGCACGTACATACATGCGTACGTACGTACAGAAGTCACGCCGAAACATGTCAAAATGGATTCAGGGATGGTCAAAATGTATGTTTTCGTTGAAATCTGAAAACCGAAATTTTTCGCGATTACAAGTTTTTCTTTACTTCGTACAAGGAAGTAAAAAAACTTTAAAATTTGACTACAACTTATTTAGTGATAAAGGGGTTATTTTTCGACGTAATTGCCGCCATTGTCCAAACACTTTTTGAATTTTTCTTTGTGAATAAAAAAAAATCACGTTAAAATCTGTAATAGTTTGAGTAATAAACATATATAATGTGGGAGATAATTTAGAAACATCCTGTATATCCTCGTGTTTAAAGTTAATAAGTGGTGTCTGAAACGTGTGAAGATTTGGCTAAAAATTTTGCGAGGCCTGGGTACCAAACTGGTATCCCCATGCTATTGAATCGAATGCGCCTTACCATCGCTTTTGGGCTTTATGAACACTCCTATGCAGAAGTTGGGCATGTTCCATTAGTGCGTGCGTCGGACTTTGACCATCTTGTCGCCATTAGGGAATGAAAAGAGAAATAACTCGAGCCGTCTTTGGGTGGAGAAAAGTGTTGTCTTTTTTTTCTCTTATTTCTTTTCTCCTTCTCCCACACTCAGTCTCTAGTCTCTTTATCCTTAAACTTCCCTCCTTTCTATCTCTCTCTCTCTCTCTCTCTCTCTCTATCTCTATCTATTTGTCTGTGTGTAGACCGGAGCTGTTCATCACCGTCACTGCCGATGGTCGCCGTAATAAGTTCTCTTCCGACAGACTTTTGCGCACTCCTAACGACTGAACTTGTCCCTCCTCTCCTTCGTTTCTGTAAAACAAAACCATTCTTTACGGACACGAAGATGATAAGACTAATGAGCGAAATATAAAAGAGAAGTTGTCTCGACCTGTTAGGTTAGAGATTAGACCTAAATTAAAATCGTTGTGAGATTCAATTTTGCATTTGCTGCTTTCTTAATAGCTTAATGGAAAAATTGCATGAAGAAGAGCGTGGTTTTCGATGCGCCCTCCCATTCACATTTGGGTCATTAGCACGCGATATCCGTGAGGTGACACTCCTGTTCACGACCCCTCCTCCCGTAATAACTTTGTATTCACGTCTCGGGAACCTGTTCGACATCGTTGAAGCCATTATGACTCATTTTGCATCGACCGTAGATAATTTGCGTTTCCCCGAGAATTGTTTCCTAGAGCGGCCCATTCCGTTTCAATTTGCTCCAATCTTTTCTTTCTTTTTTTTTTCTTTTTTTTCTTTTTTTTTTATTTAGCCAAGAAGCTGCGAAAGAGAAGAGGTGAGGAATAACTAAACTGGGGTCGACATTAGAATTCTCTTTCTTTCTCCTTCTTTCCACTTTTTATTATTTTTAAAATTATACCTTTTTCTTTGTTTAAATCAATTTTAAATGTATTCTCCCCCCCCCCCCCCCCGATGAAGCTGTTTTTCTCGTAGTAGCAGAGGCAAGAGCAACGGTTGAAGCCATTTTGGGGGCTTGCTGTTCGTTGTAGCGAGAGAGGCCTTTGCCCTCGTTGGGCGATCGACGAGATGTCACGGCAAGATAGAAGGATCGCGTGCCACGAGGTGAGAAGAGTGGAAGTCGATTTGCATACGACTCATTTGCATGCGTCTGCCTCCGAACGAAAGCCGTTTGACGCCTCGACCGGTTAATTTTTGGGCTCCCACGAGAGATGAACCACAGACACGGTCATGCAACCCTTTGACCTCTTGTACACATCGGGCACAGCTTTTCTTCCTCCTTTGCCTTTTTTGAGCTGAGAAACGGCGTCTTCTGTCGTCGTCTGCCTCCCAGTCACCTCGAGTTACACTCTGAACCTAAGTGCCTGGTCTCCAATAATCCGTAAGAAAAGTTAGTTCGTAAACCGTTGAAAAGTTTCTCAAGGTGACCGCTACTGGGAAGTGGCGCTCGATGCGAAATGGCGTGACATTCACTTTGCTTTCGTACACAAAAGGAATCTGTGAGAATAATAATTCCCCTCGATTTATTTACAGATTACACGTGATTTTCTAAGTAATAACGCCCATGTACACAATGGTGTTAAACAATGATGGTTGCTGCAACGAATCATTCCAAGGCTTGATGGGAGAAGGGACAAGAGCTATTCCTGACATTCATAAATAGCCATTTGGAGTTAATAAAAGAAAATCCAAATGGAAAAAAACGACACCGTGCGGTGTTGGTCTATGAAAACGGCGCCTAGAAGATGAATTTCTTGAAAAGCAATAAAGAACGGTAACCAGTTTAGAGCTTACCAGTTTATATGAGACGCATCAGTTTTAAGCAAGCTCTATCTACTAGCAAGTAGTTCTTGAATAAAAAAGGTCTAGTAATAATCTTTGGATTATTTTCAGAGAAATAGCTTAGAGCGACGTTGTATTATTTTCCTCTAATTATCATAGAGATGAGATTTCTAGAAGTAAAAGCAAACTGAGTACATAAAGGATGTAATAATGCAGGTGGATATCATTTTAATCTGAGGCAGGTCAACAAGAGGGTAAATAAAGTCCCGGGCGACGCCGGGTTATCAGCTAATGCCTAATAAAAGTAAAAAATCAAGAAAACAAATGTTAGACTAATACAAGATAATTTGTATCAAGATAGTAGGTTGGCGCAGGATAACAAATGTTTGATAGGATAAGGGGTTCGCACAGTCGATGAAGCCTTAATATGATCAATTACTTTTATCAGAGAACATAACTTTTATCTCAACACAAGTCGAATCAAAAAACTCGTTTATTTGGCCTAAACCTAAGTATTTTTGGCCTGCAACACACAATAACAGAGATCAGCCGACAACAAGATATGGCTACCGTCGATGAGAGAGATAAATTCAGTCCTAAAAAATAAAAAAAGTCTTACTGCTAAAACCTTCCTTGACGAAGTTATGCTAGAAATTCTTCGTGAGGAATAGCAGCCAAATCGGGAATAAAACCATCTAATTATTAATGGCATTGAATTTTTCCAATGTTGACACGTTTTCCCATCGAGGAACTCCAATATTCATGTTGCAGACCAAAACCAAAAATAAAATAATAAACAGTTCAGTGGAACCATTTCACGTATTCTACCTCAGCTTTCGAGACCCTCCCGGCTCTCATTATCAGATGATCACTATGGATAATATGGTCAATTCGAGCTGCATTTTTCATCTTGTAACCTAACCCAATGGTTTTAAGTATATTAGAATAACTTTTTTGCTGGATTTGAAAACTGTCTTCACTCCTGACGTATGGGTGATTTTTGTTGGAATTTTATATTGCAAATTTTTGCAGTTTCTACTCCATCGAACTGATGAACTTTGTACGAGGGTTATTCGTAAATTAAAGTCTTGTTTTGCAATAAAAAAAATACTATATATATTTTCAAATTTTTTTTCTTTACCAGATTCTGTGTACCTTTAACTATTTTTCCACATAGTTTCTAAGTTTATTTAAGCACCGCATGATCACTTCATAGAAGCTGCCGGGATCTCCTTTAGGTCCTGGAACAGGTGGTAGCCACTGAACGCGAAGTCCGGACTGTAAGGCGGGTGATCTGCAGTTGTTCCCAAACAAAAGAACTGATTCCAGTCCGGACCCGCTTTACAGTCCGGACCTCGCGTCCAGTGGCTCCGGGAGCTAAAGCAGATCATCGGCAGCCTGCATTTCAGCGACGATAAACAAGCGAAAACTGCGTGATTTTTCGCCGGCAGCAGCTTCTATGAAGTGATCATGCGGAAGTACATTGAGCGCTATGCTAAGTGCTTAAAAATACTTTGAAACTATGTGGAACAAGCGAATGAAGAAACTTTTTTCAAAAAACAACGCACGAGTTTTCCTGGAATTATTATTTTTTTTGATTCATGCATTGCCACCGACCTTACGTATGTGTACAAAATTTCAGCAAAATTGGATTAGTGGAAGGGGTTGAAATATTGATTACAAGATTTCATCCACCAAACATGACCCAAACATGGTGAAAGTTATATAAGCGTTGTAAAAATAGTTAAAGGTACATAGAATCTGATAAAGAAAAAAAAATTGAAAATAGATATACGTAGTAGGTTTGTTTTTTATTGTAAAACGGACCTTACTTTATGAATAACCCTCGTATGTGGCGAGAAACCACTAAAAACAATTTCTTACTACAACCGTTGATTAAAGAACACAGCTTGGCACTGTTAAGCTTTAGAATAAGTACTGTGGTCTTGGCATTATCTGGGTCCACGTGATTGTAGGATCTTGTAATGCTAGTTTTCTTCATCTGATTAAAAACTGTATCTATTGATTGTCCGTAGTCTTAAGGCTCTTTGTCTTGATTAATAAATCCATTTCCCTCAAAAGCTTTTATTCTTACCATCTCGAGTGACTTTGAGTGCGGAAGCTTGTGGATGATTCTATTGAGATTTTGTTCTATGGTCGCTTGGTTCCTTTGAATTTTCCATCAAGATTTCGACTGATCTGTTTTGAACATTGTTGATAGAAGAGAGATTTGCTTTTGGACGGAATTTGTCAATAATTGATCTCGGGTTTTAGCAAAATTTAAAAATTATATTTTTGATTTTTTAAATATTTAATGAATATTCAACTTAGAATATTTTTATCTGTGTTCCTAAAAACAGTTCATGTAAGTTGTAGTCCAGTATCCGAACGGATTAAGAAGTTAGCGCCCATTTCCGTACGTTTCCATGGGATAATTTCTAATTCGTTTTGTGGGCACAAGAAGAAAGGGAAAACATAGCTCACCAATGAACAAGTCTTTTGGAGCGTCTTAAAAGCTGTGGAAGAATAGGAATAGTTCCTGTTTATGAGCGCCATGGCGGCTGTTTTCGAAAATCATACTCGTTAATAACGCTTCAGTGCAATCATGAGTTACTCGTTTAGTTATTGGTTTTAATAAACGGAATTTTTTTTTTTTTATTGGAGTTCGGATACCGGGATGTTTATTTTGTATTTTATAGTTGAGGTTGTATATAAAATAAATTGAATTTTTATGTTTTCAAAAATTTTTTTTAATCTTACTTAATCCACTCCTCGAAATTATGGATTTTTTTTCCTACCTTTAACAAATCTGAATATTTTGCGGAATTCAATGCACGTGTTTTCGCAATAGCGAAGAGGTCAGGTTGCATCAAACACAGAATAAAAGTCACATCTTGATCCCTACTCGGTTTACTTATTTTTTTAATTAAGGAAATGATTGTGCAGCCTACCTATTTAAGGAATAAATTATTTTATCTTCGAGAGTGTTTTTTTTTTTCTTCTTCAATACTATCATTTTTTTTACTTTAACAATTTTTTTTCCAACTTGGAGAAATCTCATTCCATTTGTTCTGAAAGCTGTTTCTAAGAATTTCGTTCTTTCGAGTTAGGGGGAAACAAAATTTGAGATGTTGAAATGGAGAAGCAGAGGGAACGATTATATAATAATTTTTTTATATAAATTTATTTTAAAAATTGGTTCAGATTTATTTATTTATTTATTTATTTATTTATTTATTTATTTTTGTAGAAGATCTTTAGAATCTAAAGTTTAGATGTTGACATTCATTAATTCTAGAAGACTTCAAAGAAAAATTTTTTTATTAGCTACTAAACATTTTTTTTTTATTAGACTGTTACAAACCGAAAGAAAAAAGGAACGTTTAAGAGATTTGCAAATTTAAAAGTTAAAAGATTTTATTGAGAAAAATTATGTCCATGTACTTAATTGAAGAGATAATCTGCTTGGATGATTTTGATTTAAAAATTCGTATTGGTTATGCATCAGTGCTGTAGAGACCTCGTAGATAGATGCCAGTGCTAAATCCGACATAAAGCACTTACAGGGGGGGGGGGGCAGATCTGTTAAGCTTGGCTTTACCTGAAATTTAAATATGTTGTTACGCACCCCTCCCATTATTTTATGGCATAGTAACTCATCCTAATGGGCATTAGCTTACGAGATATAATTGTTTAAAGGCTTGATTTATAGTTACAAATTCGAACAGTGTGACATTCAGTAGTCAACGTGGTCATGTGGGTAAGTCGATAGATTACAATACTAAATGAAATTGGGAAAGGAGCAGGATTTGAACCCAGGACTTTCAGCATTGTAATCCATCAACTTACCCATATGGCCACGTATACTCTCATAACCTACATCAATATACATCAATAACCTACATAACTAATTTTAAATATATCTCTTAAACTAATGCTCATTAGCATGAGTTACTATGCCATATAATAGCGGAAGGGGTGCGTAACAACATATTTAAGTTTGTTAAATCCAAGCTTAATAGATCTGGTCCCCCCCCCCTTGTTAGATTATTTTAAATCAGATTCCATGAATATTAATGCGAATATCAATTAAAATTTAATTGGCACTATTTTTTGAATTTATTTAAAAAACAAAACAAACTTATTCTCAAGTTGAAGTTTTATTATTTATTAAAACTTTAATCACTTCAACGTTGAATATAAATTAAGGATGAGTCCAAATCAAACGATTCACTATAATCTATAATTCATAAGTTTTAGTTTTTACAAGAAAATTAATAAAAATCCGCATTGAAATGCTATGCTCCATGCAACTCTACAGTGATTAGCTTACATAGTCTCTACGTTCTATAGTGAACAACGACATCTTTTTACAAGAACAGAAACTTTAAAGAACCTAAACCCCATAGAAATGCCTTCATTGACCGTGTCGTTCTTAACCCAGGAAGTGCAGTTCATTGTGTTACTCGTGTAATCCCATAGCGTCATCTTTACTTGTAAGACTTCAGGATTCGAACCCGTGCCCTCGCAATGGGTTATCGAATTGCTCTCCCTTTGAACATGACCTCGCTGGATTGGTTCAATACCGACACTGTACCAAAAACTTGATTCGACTGAAGAGCTTGTGTTTATAATACCCCACCTAAAAAATTGTTTTTGTTGGACACAGTGAAGCGTTTTGCCCAGTTGTTATCGAATAACACCGACGTTTGGAATTCTTTTCGGAGAGGATATCCTGAAATTGCGTCCTTGGGGAGAAGAAATAAAAAACCCAAAAAACTTTTATTGCTTCTCAAAGTTAGAGTGTGAATCCTTAGAAAGAAATTAACTCGTTTTGTTTTACCCGAGGATGGTTTTTCCTCCCTCATTCCTTCACGTTCCTAGAGCTCACGGTCTCTTGAATTTCCACCACCACCATCACCACTTCTTTCTGATGGATGGACATCCCAAACAGATGGTTCGGTCGGGTTCCACTTGACGGAGCCCTTCCGATGACTCCTCCACTTTTGGGCTTCTGCACTAATTTAGTCGCCAAGTGAAGGCTGAACCAAAAAACAAGAAGAGAAGAGAGCGAGCGAGAGAGCAATCGGTGCATTTTCATGCGTGTCAACGGAAAACTTCACGCAGGTTTGCCCGGATTACAAAGATTGGAGGAATTCAATTGGAAATGAGTTTGTTGGCAAATTGTGTGAGAAAGAGCGAACCTCGGTTTTTCTTTCCAGCCGCTTAAGTTTTTTTCTTCTTTATTTGGGTGTTAAATTTTCTAGAAAGCGACCGTTAGGGAATGAGAAATTGAATCGCCAATCAAAAAACTGCTCACCTTGACGTCTGAATTGATAGGCGCTCATGGTACTCAACGAAATTAGCAAACGATACGTTTGGTTCCTAAATTAAACAGACTTTTTAAACAGAATTTTGAGTCTGCGCAGTTTTTTCTTTTGTTTTTTTCTTAAGTTTAAATTTATCATATTCGGATATTTCTACTTTCAGCGTTTTTGATTTTTAATTAAAAAAATTGATAAAACTAATGTTAAATAAGAATTAATCACAATTCATAATCAAGTAATTAGATGAACTGATTTAATTAGTAGTATAATTTCTTCAACATCCTCGATATAAAACTTATTGTTGGCTGAGACCTAGAGATGGACAAAATTTCTTAAATATCCGATTATCGATTCTTCACTTTTATCCGATTCGATTCACTCGATTAATTGGGTAAACAATCGATTATTAACCGATTAATCAATTATTTAACGATTAAGCATTATAAATTTTATTAAATATATCCACATAGCAGATTTTATTGTGAACTGAAATAAAAGGATTCAGATACAAAAATCGGAAAGAAAGAATCGATTCAATCGATTAATCGGAATGTCAGAATCGGGTGGATCGAATTCGATTAATCGCCCATCCCTACTGAGACCTTCAAGTTGCAACTGTGTAAATAACTCACAATGTCGACGAACTTGTTAAAGTAGCTAACTTTTGTTATAAGGCTCATTGCCCTCTGTGTGTCTATGGTCATCCATAGCCAATACCCTATGACTAGCTGTCTTTTGATTAGGCCCTTTATTGTAAAGAGGTAATCCTAAAAATCATAGAGATATAAAAATGACCATATATACAATTATTTAACTTTTTACCTTGAGAAATAGTTAAACCAAATCTCTATTTTAAAACATTGGACCTAAAATTTAAACATAAGGCAAAGGAAATAACACATTATAAGCCTCCAACAAAACACGGTTAACACTAAAATAGGCGTTAATACGAGGCCCATCAGCAATCTGAAAAATAGGCTGCTCTGATGTGACTTAATTTATGACATGATTTGGTTTTCTAGTGCAAAAAAACAAACTAAATTGTCTTCCTTCTTCACTGATGGTACAGTCTCAGCCGTGTTGGTTTCAGCCGATGGATCGTTACGTGAATTGTTGATACGACTCGATTCTGAGATACGTTTATTAACCCACGTACCTTCTGCGCATTGTCGTATTCATTGCACAGTAGTTTGTGCGAGAGATTTGGTAACATAATCAAACGAATTTCTTAACCATAATTGGTCTACAATTAATCGCGCGGCTATTTTTGAGGCTGTTCCATCGATTGTCTTTTTTGCAATTCATACGACTTAATCCGTCAATTGATACAAAATGTATATACGGTGTCCGAAAACTCCACCACCATAGCGAAATCACAGTATTTGTTCAATATGTCCATCGTCGAATTTCAGGCTGTTTAAGATTCTGGGGGCTATGACATGGCACCTGTCCTCAATGCTGGTGCGGAGGTGGGCCATATCGCGAATCTTCACAGTTCAAATTCTCCAGAATGATACTTTCACGGCCACACAAATACTTCCATACGTTCCTTCTGCGACAGCATCATGACTTGTAGATGTGAACCAAGACCATGCCCAGCTATTATGTATTTACTTACTACCCGGTATATGCAGGCGAAATAAACTTAATTTTCCATGAAAACGTTGCCTTTAAATTTGTTTTAAGGAGTTGTTATTGACAAGGGCAAAGTCGACTTCCACTTCTCATACTCTGCTTACTCTGTACTGTAGCTTATTAATAACAGTTACCGAGATTTCATACTGAAGCGTGTTGGTGGTAGTGTTATCGTTTCGTGATAAAAGGTTAGCTTAGGTTAGCAAACGTTCAATGAGGTTCAGGACGTTGTACTAGGGTTGTTCCGAAAGTAAGTTTTGTCATTTTTTTTTTCACACGGAAACTTTATTGCCCCCAAAAAAATACAGCATGGCATCATGAACCTTGCACTATTTTTCGACATAGTCGCCACCGATATTGAGCAATCATTTTGATGAAAGAGTAGCAGCAAGCAGGCGTACCCGAGTCTATCTGATCTTGTGTGAGCCTTTTTGCGTGTGTTTTTGCCTTGTCGTCCAAGAGCACACATTCACTCGAGAGCCGTGGTCTCTTTCGTCGAATGGCGGACCTGAGTTTGGTGAGGGTGTCGCAGTAGCGTGTCCCTTGATGGAGGAAATCAATGAGAATCACACTTTTTGCGTCCCAGAAATGTTGCCATAATCTTTCCTGCGGAGGGTGACACTGAATTTTTTCCTCACTGGTGAACTGGGATGCGACCAAATTGTCAGTACACGCCTGTTTACTATCGTGATTTGTACTCGAATAGCCTCGGGCACGCCTGTCTGCTGCTACACTTTCTTCAAACTGATTGCACGCTACGACAAATGTCTCAATGTCGAAAAATAGTGTAAGGTGTAGGCTATAGTTCATGATGCCATGCTGTTTTTTTTTTAGCAATAAAGTTTCCGTGTGGAAAAAAAATGACGAAACTTACTTTCGGAACAACCCTCGTACAACTCCTTTCTCTAATCGTGTAGATAAAAAAATGGCACGCGATTCTAATAATCGAAGAAAGCCTATCCTATATAAATTGGGGATGGTGGTTAAATATTAAAGTAAGTGGCTCTGGAGTAAAACGGCGAATGAATCGACAAAGGAGAAGCGTTGACAACCCAGAGATGATTTTCAGCTAGGACTTATCCGGTGTCACGAATGAATAGAATTTCGCATTGAGTATTATCATCAGAGAATCGTATCTTCTAAGCTGTTCGTTGCAATAAAAATGTGACTGTTAGCTGAGCAGAGCTACATTCTACTGATCGAATCGGTTGAGTGGCGACAACCATGTTCTTGAGGCCAACTCTGGTGTCTTGTGTCTCAAGAGAATACGCCTCGTTGATGCATTTTTGATGCATTTTTCCATTTCCGATTTCTTTTTTTTTTCTCTCCTACCTTCTGTCATGGAAAGGAAATTGTGTAACGAAACGAGCCTATCCTCTGCCCGCAAACAAGGTCAGGGACGACGGCCATGGCGAATCTGCCGGCGGGCGATGGGCCTCTCTTGCTCGGACTCCTGTCGTGGCCACGCTTCGCCATAGAGCGGCAAGAAATTTCACATTAAACTTAAAAGGAATAAATTACGATTGTGATGGTTTTATGCCGGGCTCCTCGAAAGAGCGTCTCCAATGAAATGAGGAAAATCCATGTTAAGCTACGTTTAGCAATAATGAAAGGAAGTCATAAAGAGCAAGTGAGAGCTCTGTTAGGTTATTCACATTTAAAGGCTGCGCTTGGAGAAAAAAGAGAAGTTCATTTTTCATTATTTTATTTGGTTTTTTTTGGTTTTTTTTTACCTCTGCTCTTTTTAGCAAATGGAGTTTGTTGGTTGTTGTTATTATTATTGCTGCTCTTGACGAGGACGATTTATTGGCTCATGAATTGCTTCTTTTTATGGGGTTGAGTACTCTTGTGATCAGCATCTCTATTCATAAATCAAAAGCCTTTCCCTCTCTCTCTTGTACGGCCGAGCAGAACGATTAGAGGCAAAAGCCATTTTGGAATTGGGATGTTTGCTCCTTTCTTTATCTCTCGTCTCCTCCCTTTAATTTTAGGATTTGAAGCTCATCGCTTTTTTTTTGTTGTTGTAACCATGAGGTAATAATAATAATAACAGTCATGAGAGTGATTAGGAATGTTTTTTGGAATCTAGTGTTATTTTTATAATTGGCGATTTTTCATTGTCATTTGTTAAAGCGACTTTTGTTTTTTTTAAAGGAGGGAAAACTAAGCCTTGCTTGCTAATGTTTAATTATATAAAATAAAATTTATTTAAATAATAAATGTAAAGTTAAATAAATATTATCCTCCGAGTAGTATCGTATTCAATTTACTTATGAGTTGAAATTAATGATAGAATAGAATAAAACACTATTTTTTTAAATGGGACAATCATTACGACACAAATAATTTATCCAAATAGGGAGGATTATTAAATAAGAACTGGAGTTAATGAGATGTTAACAAGAAGGAAAAAATTTCCGCGACCTGGATTCGAACCAGGGATTTCGAGTTTTCTTCATTATACAGGGTGAATCAAAAGTCTGTTATCCCCTTTCTACCTAGGTTACTAAAGTAGTTACGCAAATTCCTGCACAGGGAATGAATAGGAACTTGAGGGTGCTCTATCTGATGGAGCACCTTTCATCATCTCAAATATACAAATTAGGATACATCCAAATTCTATCTCGAAAACCGTAAGAGATACACAACAGAATTCCAATTGCACATTTGTTCAACAGCAAATTCCAAACAAAACAAAAAAAAAAGTTCACCAAAATCCGATGAGCGGATCGCCCACAATGCTCATTGCAAGCTCTGCAATATTAAAACCTTGAATCCTATCAAGATTGAGGCAAGGGATGAGTGGCCATAGGAGGAAACAAGAGCAACAGAGTCCAAAGATCCTGGGTAGCCACTGAGTGTTTTTTTCTTCTTCTGAATACCATTTGCCAAGCATGCAAATTATTTCATGCACCATCCTCATCTTGTTCTGGAATGTTCTCACAATTTACCATTAAGTCACCAGTTTCCTGTGGAATCCTGGACCAGGCATGGAATCCGCTTGCGACACCTTTTATAGGGTTTATGCCGTAGCTAAATTGGACGGAATACAGGGCGTTACCGTTATATTGACATGTATGCCTTTGCCAGCTTTTGAATAAATTTATTTACCGAACACAAGCCCATATTAAGTTGTATCGGATTTTAGAAATGGGTGGTGGATTAGATGACTACGTCTAGATATTTCTTCTCTGTAGCTGAATAAAGAGCCTCAGTTGTCGGCCATTTTTTCCCCTTTATCCTAATGGTATTCTTCCGTGAAGGGAACATCAAAGGGAATTTGTGTGTTGGATGTTATCGCGAAGCAAGTGCAACAAATTCTTCGGACGAATGTACTCATCCCGTCTGTTGCATAATTCATGAGACGAACACTGGGGAAAGGGCTTAACGTTTCCTCCCTTGGCTTATCCATTTTATCTGTGTACCCATTGATATGTGCGATTCTGTCGGGAAAGTAGTTTTTTTAACCTACCTCCCTCGTGATTTTGATCGTAGATGCAATCTAGTGGTCATGAATAGGCAGTAGATTCTTCCCCTGAATGTTGAAGATTAAAATCGTCCCGCCAAATGATAGTCGAGCAAAAATGGCGGCCGATATCCCATGGATCATTGAAATTCGTTGCTGGAAACGCCTACGCTTACCTCTGAGGTATTCACCGGCCTAAAATTTGCAGTTATTCAAATTTGCAGTTTTAAAGAAAAGGTCCATTGATTTTGCAATTTTTCTGCACAACTTACCAAAAAGGACACCGAGTTCTGGTTGCTTAAAAGTGTAGGGTGGCTCAAATTTCTACAATTGTTAGAGGACTCTAAACAGAGTATCTTTAGATGGGAATTCAATAGTCGAAATGCGATGTGCTGCCTGAGTTGTTGGACACGGAACCTCTTGTTGTCCTATACTTCAATATTGAAAATCTACGAGTACTCGGAAAACAGATCGCTCTCTAATCATAGGATTGGAAGAAGAGGACCTGTCCCATGGCCAGCGCGATCGCCAGACTTTTTCCTGTAGGGGCACGTGTATGAAACTTCAGTAGAATCTGATGCGATACTAGTTACCAGGGTCCAAGATGTTTGTCTAGTTGTACAACAGATACTACGGATATTTGAAAGAATGCACGTAGGTATTGAGACTGGTGGGGTCGCCGCTATGAATGCTTGCTCTGAGCTGTAAGTTGTTGCTGCGAGGGGGTGTCTTAGTTGTTTATGCATAATAAATTGTTTTTTGGTCTGAAAACGAAAGCAGTTTACAAAGACGTTCTTCACACGTTATTACTCCTTCAAGATCTTGTGGTGCCTGATATATACATTTCCGACAACCGGTTCTATAGCTCAAAATACTGTGTTTTCAGTCCTCTGCCATCTGTAGAATTTTAATTTTAAAGGCTTGAGACACCTTGTTTATAGTGAAATAGAATTTATAGATAAACGAAACATAAGAGAAATGTCACGAAAGTCAAAATATTGATGATGTTCAATAAGACACTGCCCGTGATTGTACCCGAACCGTTATTGGCTTCGGCGCTTAACGGAAAAGTAGTGATTGTTCAATTCTTTCATCAGTTCGTTGACGCGAGCTTAATATTGCCAGGATGCATAGCCAAAGTTGTTTAATGTCTAGGTTTGCTTTCTTGGGGGCTGCGGAAGACACGTAGCGACGAGCCCAAGTGTTCGGAAGGAGGCGCCAAAACCGCAATTAAAAAACGAGGAATCAACAACATTGTATCCGGTGTTGAGAGCTTTTTACTGAAGGGCTCCCTCTCCCTAGGAGGTGGTTGTAGTAAGGTGGACGAACTTGTCTGTTGAATAGTTGTTGCTCCCTGACAAGAGAGTTCCTTGTGACGCGGGGGTGGACGCATGGGAGCGCCTCTTTTGTTTTGGGCCGACAGTCCAAGGCCAAGAACGTGTTTGTCTCCCGAAAGGAAAACAACCTCTTGTCGTGCCACTTCCACCTTCGGAGGGTGCACGGTCTCATTTGCATACCTTCACCTCCCCTGTCTCTCTCTCTCTCTCCCTTTCTCTTTTGTATGTTGGCTCGATGGCTTCTTTTGTTGGTCGTCGTAACTCGTTACGTAACAGTGAGCTTTTGATGGAAGAAGAAGCAAAGGCTCTGTTTGTCCATCCCTTTTCTCTTTTTGAGTTGCTGCTAATGGATGAGTCTCGTGTCAATAAAAGTACAGTTGTAGCGGGAAAATTGCCTTAAAGAAAAGGAAGGTGAAGAAGAAGAGCCTGGTATGTTTCCTTGTCTCTCGTGGTCGGTTCTTTTTCTTCTCCATGAATGAGTGGAATTAAAAAGGAGGTGGCGGTAAGAAGGGAAAATGAAGAGAGATTTAAACGACATCTTGGCACGAGACAGCGTCTGAGGATTCGGAAGCAGAAAAGTTGATGGAAAGAAGACTGAGGTTTCATCCTAGAATGATGAGGAGTCCTAAATCTCTAATAAACTGGGTGTTACGAAATATAACTTAATAGACAGAGAAAAAAATCTAATGACAAAGTTGTAGAATAACGCCACCGATGTAGTAGAAATAAATAAAACAAAAGTACACAATTTCAAGTAAAAATAGAAGAAAAATTCGTACGTGTGGGGGAATGATCGGAGTGGTATTTAGTGATTTTGTTTTATTTTATTCAATATTCCATTGTGGAAAAGTACATGGAATTTTCTACCCCGTTTTCACCAGTTGTGTCCTTTTTCTTTATTACCACTAACTCGGTGACACTATTCTACAGCTTTGTACTTGGATTTTTTTTTCTACCTATCAGGGCTCAAAAGTTTCTGAATTTTCGTAACTTGTCAACGCTAATACTAGGTTTCTGAGATTACTTTTAATCAGTCTAAAGTTATTCGATTGGTTTGGGAATTTCCTCTACACCCTGTGTAATCGTGGCGAACATTTTGTCGCTGAAGATATCTATACTGACACTTGACTCCAAGGTAAATTGTTAACTATTCCTTCAATTCATCAATATGTGGCACTTTAATACCACCATCGTCGTCATCATCATCATCATCAACAACAAGAACAACAACGACGAAGTTTCCCAGTAGGGCTAAATATTGACCAAAGAGATCTGCCAGTGATCACTTGAATTATTAAGTAGCGGAAGAATGGAGGTACTTATTGGTTTCACACAATTCGTCTGTCCGTCCCCTTCATAATTTCTGCATTTTTTTGAGGTAGAAGGTTGAAATTTGGAATGTAGTTTACTGTGGGCATGAGTACCTTCGCTATTTAGTTTGTTTTTGATTGGCCCACTGTGGTCGGAATTACGGGGGTGCTAGTTAGAGGGAACCAAGTGATCTATGTGGTATTTAGGTATGTAAAGGAGTAAAATTCGATATGCATATTTCTCTAGGCAAAATCTACATTCCTATGAAGTTTGGGCCAAATGGTCCCAGTGGGGTCGGAGTTTTGGGGGTGGCAGTCACTTGGTCTTTAGAAATATGACGGCATATGGAGTGAGATATATCATTCGATTGAAAATGATGAGAAATGAAAGAAGATGGGGTTCTTTTAAATTTTCTAAATACTAAGTTCGAGAAAATTTTTTTGATTTAAAAAAAAAAAAAAAAAAAAAAAAAATTGGGGGGTAAAAATAGATGAATTCAGGGCTTCCGCTACTTTCCTATACCTTCCTCAGGAGGCTTAATTTCTTGTTTTATATTTAAAGAGCAATTGATTATAAAATAAATTAGACGATAGATTTTGCTAATATTGTATCAATTTAATAGGTCTTGCTCCACATATTTTGCCTGATGGAATTATCAAAGAGAACTTAATCTATGCCTTAATATGAACAAGTTTTGTTTAATTTTATTATTATTTGCTGTCGTTTTATCCAAAAATTAAAGTAGAAACTAGTCCGGATTCCAAGTCCGGAAATGAAAGGGAAAAGTGCAAGTATTAACGTGTGGGTGTAGGAAGGTCCTAACTGTATGATAAATGTTAGGGTTGTAGTTTATTTTTGAATACTTCTTGATTTCTATTCAATATTGTCAGTTTTTATTTTGCAGTGACAGAAAGAACATTGTGGCTTCCCATGTGTGGTTTATTTGGTAGTTTATTTTATACAGTCAACCCTCAATATAAGGATCCCTGATATAAGGATAAGAGTGCAGGGACCCGTTTTTTCCGTAGTTGATTTTAATGCATTTTTACTCCGCTTAAAAGGATATGGGATAAAAGGATAATCCGCTTATATGGATAAATTTCTATGCTAAATTTTGTGTTAAACTCCGCTTAAACGGATAAAATATCTCTAAACGCACAGTGTTGTCATTGGCAGACATTTTTATACATACGATATAATAGCCACCTTATCATCTCTATCGTGTTGAAATTCTTAAATTGTTGGATTCTAATGAAACTCAAGCAAGCATTGCCGAAAAATTTGGCGCAGGACAACCTGTGGACGAAAACCCCAACTCCGGATAAAAGGATACTCCGCTTATAAGGATATTTTTACAGGTCCCGAGGATATCCTTATAGCGAAGTTCGACTGTATTTAATGATTGTCTTTTGTAATTATGGGGATGAAAGCATCAATTCCTTTCGTTATAGGCCACTTTCGGTTTCGTCTATCATTTCTGTAGACCATCCTTACCTTATTAAATGAAATTGCATCCAGGATGATGCTATTTGGGAGAGAATTCAGCAAGCATTTTTAGTCTACCTCGTCCTAGAGTAATTTATATGAACAGACTTCCGTAATGGTTAACGTTTGGTAAGCCGTAGATGGGGTTGCATCTATATGCTCTGTATTATAGATCGTTAATAATGCCGACATCTCGAAACGGGGTTCAATATAGTCTCTGGTTGATCTGCAGCTGATGTAGAGTATCAGGTGAGAAGTATTTTTGTGAAACTTCCTCAAATTAAGTATTTTTATGGTGACTTCTATGGACGCAAATTTGTGTCAGGAGAAAGGCAATGCAGATTATTTTATTATTATTAGGTGGTTCATGATCTTGTTATCGCAACGTAGAGGCCGACGACCAGAACAGAGAAGAGCTCGTTTTTGATTATCGTGACCATCTTAGTTACTATTTTTCCTCAAGTTTTTCATTAAGAAGGTTAATCGGTTTACTGATGAATAAAACTGATAACTTATTATCCTCTATGAGGGTTTTCTTTAGTATGTAATAAAATTAATATCCATTAGCGAGCTATGTGAATAAAATCCTCTTTCTTCTTAATACCGTGCGATTCCACAAGAAACGAAGAACATAAATGAATTTCTTTAACGAGCGCTTGGAAAGTTGAAAAATAATTTGATTTGAATTAATTATTATTTAATTGTGGTGTTCGTGGCCAATTGGAGAATTGTTGTTAATGAGCGTTTTAATTGCCCATTTGCATAATTGCCATACGTAAAGAAGTGGACGTTTTTCCAAAGAAATATTCTTAAAAGGCGGATGAAGAAGTAAGATGACGCAATCTGAAAATGTAAACGTCATTTAGATTGGGCTCTGCTCATTAAAAGTGGAATTAAACTGCATCATCTGGGTTTCCGATAAGGAAATAATAAATGGCCAGAGTTTAATAAAGATTAATTAACGCGTGAAAGCCTATTTTTTTTTTATACTAGTACCAACTCTATTTGAACTTAATACTGTTATTACTCTACATTTGATTAATTCGGTCAACATCATTGTTTTTTTTTTTGAGTTTGAATGCGGGAAAAATCGCATGTATGAAATTACACAATTCAGGTAAATACAGCGGAGAGAAGATCGTTATTTAACAATACCATCAATATTATTCTCAGTATTGTCACCGATTCAAAGTAAATAACGAGTGAATTATTAAAGGGTCGGATCATTGTTGCTACACACTTTTAGAATTTTTTTTTTAATTATACAGGGTGAATCAAAAGTCGTTGGACGCCTTCCTATCTTGGATACCAATGTAGTTAGGCAAATTTCAATACAGGAAATGAATAGGAACTTGAGGGTGCTCTATCTGATGGAGCACTTTCATCATCTCAGATATGCAAATTAGGACACATCCAAATTCTATCTCGAATACCCTAAGAGAAAAATTCCAATTGCACATTTGTTCAACTGCAAATTCCAAGCAAAACAAAAAAAAATTCACCAAAATCCGATGAACGGATCACCCACAATCCTCATTGCAAGCTCTGCAAATTATTTCTTGTCACCAGTTCCACAAGTCACCAGTTTCCTGTGCAATTGGAGAAAAAGGCATGTTGGAGCTGAGAAAAAATCAGACCAAAGCAAGATGGGACAGTACACGAACCAGGAAATGATCAACATGGTCCTCTGCTTTGGTGAGGCGAGGCAAAATTATCATGCAACAACCAGGCATCGTTGAAATGTCGTGCGGAATTATGCTGTGGTGCAAGTGGACATCAGTGAACACTATCTCGATTGATGGATACGCTTTGTATAAGATGACTGTTTGTAAGTAGAGGAGCCAACCGTCCTGTTGCAGAGCTTATGAGGATTGTGGGTGGGTGATCCGCCCATCGGATTTTGGTGATTTTTTTTTTTTTTTTTGAATTTGCTATTGAACAAATGTGCAATTGGAATTTTGTTGTGTATCTCTTATCGTTTTCGAGATAGAATTTGGATGTGTCCTAATTGGCATATCTGAGATGATGAAAGGTGCTGCATCAGATAGAGCGCCCTCAAGTTCCTATTTGTTCCCTGTATTGGAATTTGCGTAACTACATTGGTATCCAAGATAGAAAGGTGTTCAACGACTTTTAACTCGCCCTGTATAACTAGTTCATTCTCATTTAGAAAAATAGACTCCTTGTTTATATGAGTCTATAAACAGTCCTTAGGAGGACCCACCCCTCATTTGCTAAGCAAAATTAAGATTCCAAGAAGTTTGTGTATTCAAATATTGGAAATTAAATACTGCAATTCTTAGAAAAATTAAGACTCTTTAATTCAATTTAGTAAGCAAGTATTACTTATAAGGAGCTTTAGCTTTGAAAAAACATTCACTTTTTCATATTCTGTTTTCAGAAATAGGACCATCAAGGTCTTAGTTCGCCTATATTAATTTTTCAAGATTTTTCGAGGACCCCTTCAGTCGAATTCACGTGCTAAAACAGTGACCGTAAAGAATAGCAAGAAAATGGCATGTCCTATAACAATCGTCAAGAATGAATTGCTTTCTGTTTAGCTTTGCTAGCGCACGACTGCCCAATGGCTCATAATACATTAATAATTATATTTCTGCTTCAGAGCTACAGCTCCTTCTTGGAATGTTTACAAGATTTTATTTAATTTACCAAACGGTCGTTACTTTATTTGACTTTCACAAAACTGTTAATATTGTCTGTAGTATTGTCATCCATTCAAAATAAATAATATGCGAAATATTAAATCATTGTTGAGTTTATTCATTGTTTTCATACGCAGAGAGACAGACAGAGCGAGCTACAACTTTTTTTTTTAATAATAGATTATGCAAGGTGTCCCACTCCAAAATAAAAACCCGGGTTTTCGTTAATAATTTTAACGATAAGGAAGATATTGTTACTCCCTAGATAATTAAGAATTTCCATTCCGACTGAGCGCTGTTGAAAATGGCGGAGGCTAGGCTTCTTTAACGTTTCTTCTCATTGTTAAGCTTTACAAAGCTTACAGATGCAAGTGTCTCTCTCTCTTTCCCCAACATAGAAATGACGAGCTTCGAACAAGCCGAAATGAAGTCGCTATCAGAGTTTTGAATCTCGGTCTCTCGATTGTTTCTCATTGTTGTTGTTGTTACACTCCTCCTCCTCCTTCTCCGAGCAAAGCACCGACTCGTCTTTTTATTCCATTTAGTCTTCATCTTCTTATTGCCATTAGGGAAGCTCTCGTTGTTGTTGTTGTTGTTAGTGATGTTGTTTGGTGTTATTTTTTTTTCCTCCTTTCAACACCGCAGGCCGATGGCACCGAGAGAGAGCTGTTCTTTTATCGAAGGTGAAACGAGGGCCGAAGGGAGTGAGTTGGTCCGGCTCGATTTTTTTATGACGTGAAAAAAAAAATAAGGGAAATTAATTTTTATTTTTTAAATTTTTGTATGCAATCGTGATTAATGCTGTGTGTTTATCGTTGAGACATTTGAAATGTGTGAGCATTGGTCTTTGTTTTACTCTTTCGTTGTCCTTGAAAGAGTTTCTCTAACTCGGCGTGGGCGGAGTTTGCACCGCTCGAAAGAAGGCGCGCCCTCACTTTGCTCATTTCCCACTCTCTCCTGCGTACCTCAGCGCAATCCTTACCTGCAGGGGCGAAAGGTGTGCTGCTGCTGCTGGAGCCTTTTTTTTTCTTCTTCTTTTTCTTCTTCCCTTTTTTTTTTCTTTTCCTTTTTCCGCCCGGGAACCTGGCACATGGTGTTGGGCAGGCCGTCAACTGAGCCGCTCGGCTAGCCTGAGCCCGACGGGCCCGTCGCCGGTTTTTAAGCGAGGAAAAAGGAAGGCATCGTGCGCCGGTCCATGGCTGGAGAAAGGACGGCGGACACTGACGACGAAACGACTACAAGGACTACGAGAAGGTTAAGCTCAGAATGTCTCGCGGATCGCGCCACTTCACTGCCAACGGCAACGGCACTGGCGGCAGCAATCTCTACATGTTCGTCCGCCCCAAAGGGAGCATCAAGAAAGACCTCATTCAGCAGCTCAGGTAAAGGAAATCTCCACTGATCTCTTAGAACTTTGTGCCTAGTCAGAGTAATAACAAAAGAGAATAGACGAGTTCACGTAAACACCTACGAGGTGCTTTAAGGTGTCGCACGTGAGATTCTTTTAAATAATAATATTGATGGGTTGTGGGTGATATTAAGCGATTTTTGCGATGATCCACATGTCGAGAAATTGTCATCCACTATGGATTGACAGTGTCAAGGGAGTGTTATTTGGAGATTATTATTTAATTTTGTATTGGAGATATGGTTATTAGGTTGTAGTAGAATTCTCCAATACGAGATACTACAATTCTACCCAAACCATGGTTATTAGGTTACTACGAGTTCAGGTTAATTTAAAGAGACTGACACAATTAATATCGAAGTGTTTTCGCCATTAAAGGATTACATATAGGAAGTACAGACGTATCCACGTAGGTGAATGCTCTTTGTATTACGATCAACTCCAGGAGGTCTGGCCAAGCATATTTCTCTAGAAGGAAATGTGCTGTTACTTATCTTGTTCGCCTATTTTGATCTCTTTCGAATAGACAGCAGCAATACCTGTGATATTATATTTTGAACACCTGTGGATATTGGACACCTTTTATTTTTTCCCTCCCTGCACCGAACACATTCCATCTATGTCGGGCATTTTATGTGAATGGATATTCGCCAATGTTGGACAAAACATTTATTAGACAGGTTCAACTGTAGAAATCTATGGGAAAGCTCTGCTGCAGTATTGTTTTCGAATTAATGCGGTTGGACATAACAAACCTTCGACTTGTATTGTTCTTCCATGCGCATGTGTAGTCTTGTTAGATTAACAACATAATCACCCACGAGACAAATCAGGATATTCGATTAATATTTTGGCAGAAGTCTAAATAATACTTTAAAATATTGTTAGAGAATTTTTTTTATATGGGGTGACTGTGGCGTTTGTTTTACTTTCATTTCGAAGATGGGAAAGTGTTGGATCAAAGTCAGATCACGGATTGCCCCGAAGGCGACCCCCGCACCGTTGCCAAGGCAACGAGACCAGGCGAGGGCGAGCTTGGAGTGAATTTCACCTGCCTGCGTCGAGAAAAAGAAGCAAGCAGAAGAGAGAGGGAGAGAGAAAAAAGAAAGCAGCAGAAGAAGAAAGTGGTTAAAGTGGGCCAGCAGTGTCTTTTCTTCACGACCTGGATACGCCCGACAAGAAGGAGAAAGGGAGGGAATGAAAGGCTGAATGGGCAAAGATACTAAATCGAGGGGTGAGTTAAAAAATGACGCATTTAACACCTTGCGCAGTTTTTCTATGAGTGTTGTTAGAATGACAAACACAGTTTTGAAATTGGGTGAAGGAAACGAGTTTTTTTGTTTTATATTTTTTTTCTTCCGATAAATTTCAGATAGAACAACGGGCTTCTTATCTGCTTCAGTGCATCTGATTGTGAGAATTTAAGAGAGGGGAAAAAACATTAAGAAATCAAGAAAGGGAGAAGAAGTTGGGTATTTTTAAAAATAAAAAACGTATCCGGTCCTCTTAATCGTGGGAGAGTACACGTGAAACCTCAGCCTACCCGTTATTGCAAATGTGGACATGTTCCCCTTTCGAGATTGTTAAACCTTCACAAAAAATACACAAAAGTGGCAGTGACCTGTTCGGTGAATATTTTAGTCCATTACTGCAAGACACACATCTTGGGTATAAAGGTTTACAAGTGCAGAGCTGATGTTGCTTTGCATTAAACAAATGGAAATAATGCAAGCTCTATATTCAGTAGCGAATTTTTTTTTAAGGGTTTTCATTTATAGGTTTTTGAGTTAACGTCCCATACAGTCAGTCGATTCTATGGCGTATCCAGGTTTGAAGTTTAATATTTTTAAAAGTGGAGCTAAATTCTTTTTTTGTATTTCTCCGTACAGACTGGGGTAATACTAAGAAATTAAGGTGTGCTTAAAATTATGATGAAAATTTAAAAATTCACTTGTATACAACATGAGAAAAAAAATTGCTTGATGCTGAGAAGTTTTGACTTCAGAAAACTTTGTAATTCTCTTGAATTCTTTTTTAGCTGGTTACTCACTAAGAAAAATTTAGTTTTCTGAAATCGACTTTAAAACTCATGATTCGAGAAGATACGTTGAAATTTTGAAGGAAAAAAAACGCGTCTGTAAGTATTAAATACAAAAAACGGAACCAATGAAATTAATACACTCTTAGGGTACGCGCACACTGGCAAGTTTTCTTGTCAACTAAATAGTTGCCCAAAATGGATTACATGGAATTCTGTAGGAGTTCGCACATTGTCAACTAAACAGTCATAGTGGAACATTAAAAGATTGCAGCACCTAAAAAGGTACAACCAGACCCATTTTCAAGGCAACTCAATTGTTGCTCACTCGAATAGAATCAATAGGATATAGAAGGGACGCGTACCCTTAGAGGGTGCCCTAAACGGTGCCTTGACGTAGTTTTTATGACGATAGGTTAAGCCTTTTTAGAGATGCTAATTTTTTTTACTTAAAATGAAGAAATGACCGTAGCGATTATAACAGCGAACCAAATTCAATAAATTCGACATCTATGGGTTGCGAGGAAATTCGAAAATGAACCGAGGAAATTCCTTGTGGATTTCAGTCACTAAACTTTTCGATTGTAACCACAATCGTCATCAGATGACAAAAATGACGAAACGGCCTTATCTCATTTTATGGAGAATTCTAATAATATGAAAAAAAAAATCATAGAAAAAATGTTTGAATTAATGGTGCGTTGTACTTCTGAGTACCATGGGATTTTCTTCTGATGTTGTGTATAAATGACTTTTAAATTATTATCATCATCATCACGAGATCTGTGTTAAGACTAACGACACTCTGATTCCGTCACAATTATTTTTTTTCCCCCTGAAGTTAAAAAGTGAGATTGCATTTAGAGGAGAGAATTTTCCCGTCGCCATTGTTTATTACCGTTAGAGCAGAAGGTGAACAACACTCGTCTTCCCAGCCGAAGAGAGAAAAGCGGTTTTTGTTATTATTTTTTCCTCCTCCTCCTCCTCCGATGGGGTAAACGCCTCAATGCCACCTCCGGAAAGGACAGAGGAATGGCTACAGCGTTTATCCGGTTCTGTAACGGGAGTTGGTCTGTGTGGATGTTGATGCTGAGTAGTTACCATCCCTCGCCTTTGACCAAGTGGACGAAGAAAGAGAAATAAATTGGTGAGGTTTAGGTTGGGGAGGGATTTAGTTGTTTATTAGCAGATGCACCTGACATTGCTCGGACTGACTATATGATGAAATTTTGCAATATAAGCAGTTTGAATATGAGCATGAACATAAGAAAGAGCAGCAGCCTTAGAATTAATACAGTAAATATTCAGTTTGCAAAAACGAATTCTTTAAAACGCTTGCATTGGAATTTTGTGTCCACATGGGGTTTGCCCAGGTAACTCGACATTGCATCCTTATCATTTTAGAATATCTAAGATAGGCCATGACTACTGAATTATTTTTGTCTTTATTAAAGCATACTTCAAAGATGGATCGAGAGAGTTGAGGAATTCAGTTTACAGACTCGTCAACATCCCTCATCAACAGGCAACTGTTTCGATAGAGTTGTATTCACTCTCAAAGGGAGGAACCATGTCCTGAATGTGATTGTTCATATGGACAGGATCAGTTTTAGCAGCAAGGAAGGCCCTCTCACACAATCAGGTGTGATGTTTATAATTTTCTAATATATTTGGATAAACATTATCTATAACTTCTCAAACGGAAGGCACTACATTACAAAAATCGTATGAAAAATAAATTCTCTTCAGTTGTTGGCTCATTAGGGAAAGTACCTCCATCTTTACAGCAAAAGCTTGAACAGCTGCACGCCATAGAAGTTGTATCCTCTTATCTGTTTTAGGATAATTTTTTAAATGTCTCCAAAGAATGTAATAAAAAAAGAAATATTTATTTATTTATTTATTTATTAAGAAGCGGAAGAATGGAGCTACTTATTGGTTTCACATTTTCCGTCTGTCCGCCCCTTCATAATTTCTACATTTTTTGAGATAGAAGGTTGAATTTCGGAATGTAGCTTACTATGGTCATGAGTACCTTCACTATTTAGTTTGGTTTTGATTGGCCCACTGGGGTCGGAAATACGGGGGTGGGAGTTAGAGGGGACCAAATGATCTATGTTGTATTTAGGTATGTAAAGGACTGAAATTCGACACGCATACTCCTTTAGGCAAAATCTACATTTCTCGAAAGTTTGGGCCAAATTGTCCCAGTGGGATCGGAGTTGTGGGGGTGGCAGTCACTTGGTCTTTAGAACTATGGCAACATGGCGTGTGATATATCATTCGATCGAAAATGATGAGAAAGGAAAGAAGATAGGGTTCTTTTATATTTTCTAAATCCTAAGTTCTATAAAATTTATTTGATTAAAAAAAAATTGGGGGTTAAAAAGTGCAGATGAAGGGGTAAAAATTGATGAACTCAGAACTTCCGCTACTTTGCTATACCTTTCTCGGGAGGCTTAATTTCTTGTTTTTTATAAGTATCTCCCTTAAAAGGTGAATCGTTAAGAGGCAAGCATTAATTTAACCAGCTATTGTTGACGGAACATAAAAACAAACAAACATAATCTAAGCCTATTTCAAATATACATGGTGTCTCACCTAAAATGAACCAGTAGCTAACTTCTGAAATGCAAATCTGACAGAGAACTTTGAATGAAAGAATTATTGTACTTTTATGTGAGAGGTTTTTAATGTGTATTCAGTTTCCAAAAAAACAACCGACACCATTTTCGAATATGGAAATCAACTTTGAAATGTTCAATGAAACCCCTATTTTTAATGTTTTTTTCAGGTTGTATAGAACATTGAGACATTTGGTGCTTTTTCAGTTGATCCAACCGTTTAGGAGATAGAGGCAGTGGAAGTGTGGTGTGTTTGAATTTAAAGAAAAGGCAAAAAAATACAGAAACAGTTCCTAAACACAAAGGATTATAAAATGGATAGCAACCTTTTTTTATTTAGACGTAACGTTTTTACTGTAATGCAAATGGTTTCATTTAAATTGATGAACAATGTGTGTTTTACCTTTTCTTTATATCTACATTTTCACTGCCTCTATCAATTGAAAAAACACACCAAGAATAAAACATTTCTCAAATACACATAAGAAAAAAAAAATTTCTGAAAATACCATTAAAAATAGGGGTGCCCATTGCGCATTTCAAAATTAACTTCCATATTCGAAAATGGCGTCGGTTTTTTTTTGGAAATGGAATACACATAAAAACCCCTTTCATAAAAGTACAACAATTCTTCCATTCAAAGTATTCTATCAGATTTGTATTTTACAAGTTGGCTACTGTTTCACTTTAGATGAGACACTGTGTATTGTCTCATCTAATAATTTTGATTATTAATTTCTAGATTTTTTCGGAGCTTACCTCCACGTTTGGATTTTTTTCATCAGCTGTGTGTTAAGTTTCAACTTTATAACTTACTTCCAAGTTGAATTTTAAAACCGGACAAACAGAATATGTAAAATGTAAGTTTGATTTTTTTTTGGCGGAATATTAACTTTTCCAGGCGATTGTATTTGAATACGGAAAAGATTTGCAGTTGTTTACAAACAAAGGAAACATGTTGTGGATTTATATCCTTGATTTGAATAAAACGAGATTAGATGAATGAATGAACTCTCGTTTTAATGCAATTTTGCAAAACAGTTGTAAAAACTTCACGCTGTGGCATTGAATCAATAAAGATGACATATGGTTAGTCCCTTACACGACAAAACTAGCGGTAGCAGCTCCTTGGCCTAGACCTTATTCGTGGCTCTCTTTACAAATTTACGTGACAGTGACCTTCTTCTCGTGATAATCCATGACAATCCTTTGCTCAGCCTTCAGTCCTTCAGTGGAATTTTCAATTTGGTTATTGGAAGGAGTTGTTTACATCTAATTATTTTGGTTTTTGTCCCCCGCTTTCCAGACGCTCTCCAAACACAGTTTTATTCTGGGTGGCTAAGTGATAAAAGAAACTGAGGAGGAGGAGGAGGAGGAGGCGGCGATGGAATTTCTCTCGGAGCATTTAAGAGTTGTTTGCTCTTTTGAACGAGATAGGTAAACGAAACGTTGTTGTCGCTCGTCGTCTAAAGTATTTGGTTTCCAAGTCCCTACTCTTAGAATCTTGACAGATTTTGACAAATTTCTCTTTCAACTTTCTATTCGTTTCTCAGTTGACCTCTCCCTCTCTTTCTATCTTGTTGATTGCCTGATTGCCGGGAATGTCTTTCTGTGCATTAATTTGTGCGCATAATCATTTGAGGTGCTTTGGATGGCTAGGCCTCTGTAAACGCGATAGTGAGGGTGAGATTGAAGTAAGTAGGAATCTGGAATTCACGTCTGCATAAAAAGAGAGAGAAAAAGGAAAAAATGGAGGCACCGTGTCGCCACTTTTCCCCCATCCTCCTCCTTCTTTGATGTTTTCTTTTGACTTCTCTGATCAGAAGACTTTTTGAGATTGCTCAAGAAATAAGGTTCGGATTTAAGAAAAAAAAAATATGTCTAAAAAAAGAAGCTGAGATGGAAGAGTCAAGGCCGTTAACAATTCTTTGCCGATGTGCTTCATATCGTTCGTCTCTCTCCAGCTGTTGTTGCTCACTGACTAAGCAGTTCTCTACCAGCAACAGTAACAGGACGTGGTAAATGAAAAGTTTAAGAAAAAAACATTGCAACAAAACGGTTCCATCCTTGTCATGTTGTATACGTTTAGAAGGAAGAAAGAAGAACAACTCTGTAATGATGATGAGGATGATGGTCAGAATTTGAAACTACCTGGTAAAGTTTTTCCTTCACATTGTTCGACCTTGTTGGATGTAAGAGGAGCGAAGTTCGCGAATTTCGAATAATCCAAGGGAAGGTGTCGAATGGCCTTTTTATCTCGTTAATCATCGTCCAGGAATTTCTTTCGATATTCGATTGAGAAGAGAATTTATTTCTTTTGGCAGGTGACCGGGAGAAGGTGTTTGTTTTTTTTTTTTTTGCTATGTTAAGAATGCCTACAAATGGCTTGGATGGAAATTCTCATTAGCTTAATTTAAATTAATGGTCTGTGCAGAGAAACATCTAGAAAAAACCGGCGCTTAAAAATAACCGAGAAAAGATGAATTCCGGAGATTTTGCAGGAAAGCAAAGAAATTTTTTTTTTTTCTTTTTTCACTGTTGAGGTCTGCGAAAACTTTTTTTCGGGTAATTCTTCCTCTTTGGATTTAAGTAAAGGCGAAACTTGAGAGGCGGTAAAGAATTTTTCCCGATAATTTGATAACACGTATCGAGCGGTTTTATTCGAGTTGTATGGAACTTTTGTAGATTACAAAGGTTGTTGTTTTTTCTGTCTATTGTTCGTGTGTTTTGTAACTCCATTTTCTCGAAACATCTTCAAAACTCTTTTTTGACATTCGATAAATATGTATTAAGGCCCGGTGAAGTTCAGAGGTGATCGAAATTGGTTCAATGACAGATGTGTTCTACGGTTTTAACTTCTTAATACGAATTGTTTACTTCTATGACTCCAATCGTCCAGGTTTCGCCTGAACAGTCCAGGAAAGGAACTTTTTGTCCAGGTTATATTTTGACTCTGCCTTGGACTCCAAAATGTACAGGAATTAAGATTTTAATAAATAGTAAAGACAGGCTTGCGAAACGAGTGCTGTTTAGCGGTTGCAAAAGTGCCACATATCGAATAACTGCATTAAGTATGCATCAAAAGCATTTGACTTTTAATGTAGAAAGTTTCGTCATCAAGACCTACAATGAGTCTTCTTCCTCTTCAAGACTTCTTAGAATTTGTGGAGGTTGATTACAGCTCTACATGTTGGTTGTTTTTATATGCTGCTATTGAACAACTGTTTCGGTGTAAGCGTAAACGTGCAATTTGAATTGTCCAGGAATCGGTCAATGAAAAGTTGACATCACTACTACGTCAACCAATTTCTATGTTACGAGTAATGAATGAACTCGGGCTTTTTTTTTTAAAACACTGGAGGACACATTGGTAACGCCTGGCATGTCATATATGACGGCCGTTTGAATGATCATAGTGTTTTTAGATAGCACACCTTTCTTCATCCTGATTAATGCTAGATTTTTTTCTAATTCATCCCGATTGGATGCGATGCATTTTTGGTAGTTCTCAAAGACACCATTTCTTGAGAGGTTCCTTCTGATTCTGGAAATTGCCTCCCACGTCAATGTTTCTTCAACTTGGGAAACGAAAAGGTTGCAAAGGCCTAGATCTGGACTATGGAAAGTAGAGAAACACACTTCACATCGATTTTCTAGTAACGATTTTTGCAATCTAATGCTATGCATTGTCGTCGTGCAAAAACGGAGATGTTGCCTTTTGAGGAACTTCCGATATATCCTTGTAGCCAGTCTGGTTAGCGTTGTGTGGGTAAAGTTCTTATATACGGTGGGCGGAACTGAGCATTTCTCAGCTTCACCGGTGCACAACTAAAGACAAAACAATAAAACCTGTACCAAGTGTACATTACACCGCAAAGAAATCATTAATTAGGCGAGTAAAAAAAATGATGATTTTTCTTTATTAGTCAGTCTTTGTAGTAAGCACATGGACGACATTTTACTGGAGGAGAGAGGGCCTTGAAACATTACAACTCTCTAATAAGTGACCATTTTGATCTTTTGGTATTGTATTATGCCATTTTTCTTTCGAAAAGGGAAAGCGCAACCTGTTCATCATGGGTAAAAAGAGTCTCTGTGTCAGTAATAACAAGAAGAAGAACAATAATAATGATGATAACGGAGATTTACTTGGTTGCGTGTTAATCCCCTTTCCTTAATCTGCCGGCTCAGAGAATCACAAGGACACTATCACCTTCTCACTAGGCTAGTCATTCGCTTCTTCTTTTATTTAGAACGAGTGTCTTCTGCTTCGTTTGTGGTTTATAAATAAAAAACAAACCCTTCTCTAGGGCGGGTTTTGTTAATTCGTTTTGTGTATGGAGCTGTTTAAATTGTCAGTCATTAGAGCGCAGAGAAACCGTAAAGGGAAGGTTTTATGGTTGATATTAATTTCACGACGTAACAGAAGAAATCTTGATTGAAAGGCCGAGGGAGGTCGTTCTCGAAAGTGTAATAATAATTAATCAATTTTTAATCAATGGAATTACGGTAACTTGTATTCAATGGAAAATAGTCACGTGATGACTAACGAGAAGTGTTCCATTGAATCTGATAAGTTAATCCTTGAAGGTAGCCTTTATTATGGGATTAATCCAGTGGAATGGCAAATGGACTCTTTCATCCACCACGTCATAGATCGTTAAATTCGACTGAATGGAAATGATATTGAAGAGAATTATAGTTAATTTATTAATCGAACATTTTTTTTAAGATAACAAGCACGATAAGGAGGAAAATGGAATTTTGATTTTTACTTCCATTTCTCTTCCTGGCTTTTTCTTAAATTTTTGCACGGCAAGCGCATGACGACGCTTAGAGATGAGAATCCTTTTTCTATTGTAAAATTGAGAGTTCACACTTAACTCCCTTTACTGATTGCAAGAAATCTCGCTTTTGTAGTTTTTTTGGGTTTTTTTTTCGTTAATGGCAAATTGTTTTGAAATAAATTTGCTTCAGGTTTAAGGTAAATAAATTCTTCGTATTCTCTATTATTTATAAAGACGAGTAGGATGGTTTTCAATATTGAACTAGTGGTATAATAATAAATTTGCAACCCAATAGGGATATGAATGATAATTAACTAAGATAAATTAAAAAGATATTGATGAAATATACAAGGGTTATTCGTAAAGTAAGGGTTATTTTTTTGCAATAAAAACAATTATAGGCCTATATATTTTCAAAATTTTTTCTTTATCAGATTCTATTTACCTTTTAACTATTTTTCCACATAGCTTCCAAGTTTATTTAAATACTTGTCATAGCGCTCAATGTACTTCCGCTTGATCACTTCTTAGAAGCTGCCACTGGTGAAGAAATTCACGCAGTTTTCACTTACTCATCGTCGCTGAAATGCAGGTGGTAGCCACTGGACGCGAGGTCCGGACTGTGAGGCGGGTGATCAAGTTGTTCCCAAATAAAAGATCTGATTAGTTGGGCGATTCGACGTGATTCAGTTAAACTAGATGGATACTTAATTCTACTCGTAACTTTACATATTATCCACTCGAGCTTTTCTACAAATGTTCGAAATCAAAATATGGACTCGGTTAAAATCACATGCTTAATAAGAAATAATAATTTATTTTCTTTACATATCACAAATGACATGAGAAAAACGAACTCCAATCATAAAATATGCAAATAAGGGATATACATTTTTCAATGGATAACCTGCTGAATAGGCTACCATTCTCTTCCATCACCAAATTTAAGTGCTTAACGGCGGGTTGCAATATTCGCTGTGAAATTTGAGTTATCTCTTCTCAAGGTAAAAATTCAGAAAGCAAGAAATATTTAACCGTGTGCCATCATGTTGGAATGTTACGTTTCCCTATATGCCTCGTTGCCTGATGAAGGAATAACATGATCCTGTAAAATCCGTAGGTAACGGGCACCTGTCATTGTCACTGTTACCAAAATACCATCGTTCTGTTCTTCGAAGAAAATCGTTTCAATGATGAAGTTTACAGTGAAGCCACACCAGACAGTTATCTTCGCCGAGTGTAGAGGAACTTTATGGTAGGCATGTAGATTGCTGGAGCCTCATATTCTTTAGTTATGCGTATTAACTGCGTCGTTGAGGCTAAAATGAGCTTCATCATTCCTTAAAATGTGTTCTGGCCAATTTTCATCGACGGACATCCTTGCCAGGAACTCCAGGACAAAGTTATCATGAGGAGCCCTAGAAAAATGCGGTTACCACCACAGAAATAAGACGAAGAGCACGAGTCTTTGAGTGGAATGGCAGTGCGCACATCTAGCACTAATAACGAAGCAGGTATGTGACCCTTTGGAAACACTCTTGCGGTCCGCACAAAGGACACATAAGCTGGCCTAATGAAAATTTAGTCACAGACACAGTTGTCAAATGCAAATTTTGTTCATTTTCCTAAGGGCAAAGAGCTGAAAAACACTGGCAATACTGAGTCTGTACTTAGGGTTTTTTTTTCATTTTGATATGCCTGGCGATTTGAATGAGACGACATGAATGTGAACAAAAGTGACTTTGACCAAGTAAAGTGTGGCCTGCTTTTTAAGATCCCTTGATCCATCCCCAAAAGACCACTCTTACCCCCTCCCCCACCAATATTGACTAACTGTACAGGGTTAATTCACTCACGGCTTCTCTAAGGTTTTGCCAGGAAAAAACACCCATTTAAATTAATTTCTTTAGTTCGGATTGCTTGAAAAAGGGGTAATTTTGTTTAGGTATATTTTTGGATAGTTAAATGAAGGTTTCTTTTTACATTGGGCTTAATTGTTAAAAATGTATATGAATGTATTATTGATGTACCATTAAAAATACATTGTTAACGTCGAAGACTCATTTGTAGACAACATTTTTGTATAACATAGATGAAAAAGTGTTCTGTAGAACCAACGCGTGAGCATGCTACAGCTGTCCATGTGAAAAACACAAGATTCCAAATGGATTCCCGCTGCTTTTAATGATTCTTCTTATGCTTTGTGGAACATCATTATATTTCTTTAATTTAAATAATGTTCAGTGTAGGAGTACGAAAGTGGATTGTTGTTGTTGGCTTTTCATATTGTTGTAGGTAATTGAAATGTATATTGGGTTGCATGAATAACGGGTGGTTTTTCACTTATAAAACCCGTGCAACCCGCGGAAATCCATGGCAAAGTAGTCACAAATCTTTCGCGGGCTATGTTAAAGCATCATGAAAAGTTTGACGCCCATTGGTTTCACGCTTGTGGAATACTCACACTCATTAGTCTTATTGATGTATAAAACAATAAAAGCAGAAACTGTGGACACCAGTATACTAATTAAAGAAACACTAATCCACATTCAATAAAAATTCTCATTTGGATTAGTGTTTTCAGTGTTCCTTTAATTAGCTTATTGATGTAATTAAACAAAAAGTATGACTGTTTTGGGCCTACACACAAAACTGATTACTATATAGAACTGTCCACATTCGTATATCCGATAACATTCGCAAAGACAGAATTTTCTGCAACTTTAGCTCTTGTAAATGAAAGGGTAATTACTGATATGGGTTTATAGAGGCAGAGCTTGAAGATTGCGCTCATCTGAAAAGAGCGGGCTCAAAGGAGAAAAGAAAAGTGAAAAGCGATTGGTAGGTTGCTGGACTGAAAGATTTGCAAGACGGCAGGTAGGTGGGGAAGGGGCAATCGCTCTTTGGCTGTCGATGACACGTAAGCCAGAAGGGAGGTTTCGCAAGACGAAGGCCACTTAGAATTTCTAGCTTATCAAATGATATTTTTTAAGGGGGATATCGTGTGGATAGGGGAGGGGGAGAGGATCTTGCACAGTTTTATGTATTGATCTATTCAGTGTCGGTTTATCTGTGTTACAAGCGTTTCGCCTGTTTCTCTTGAGGTGAAATTACATTTTGTAGTTTGCCTTGCAAGATAGCTATCTGGCCCTCCGTTCTAATCTTTTAGGTTGACATCTAAATTTTTTTGTTATCCCTCCTTCTCTCCCTTTTCAACTTGTCTCCCCTCTACCTCAACATGGTAGTAGCACCGATAACTCAACGACCTTGTGGAAGCAGCAGCGTCAAATCTTGAACGTCCTCCTCCTCCCTGCTACAACCCAAGCCCTTCGTCTTTCCAGAAAAAACCCTTCCTTCCTCTGGTTATCTTCTATACCCTCCTCTTTCTCCTTCTTCTCTAATTTCCATTGCCTTCTTTATCGATATAATAAGCGTCTTGTAGAGTTGGTGATCAGGGGGAAGGGGGTTCACGTTGTTGCATTTCGGAGAAATTCTTAACTACACCTGGAGGGGTCTGTTTGGCAGGGCCCTCTCTCATGTATGTATATGAGTGTGTGCCTGTGAGAGTTGCAAGTCTCTCTCTCTCTCTCTCTCTCTCTCTCTCTCTCTCTCTCTCTCTCT